>JAAAKG020000873.1:0-21857 GCA_010014905.2 Druon quercuslanigerum
CGCGAGGCGTATTTTATTTCCGCCTTACCCTCTGTTTCCAGCGAGCATTCCCCTATCCGCCACCTGGGGACGCGCCAGGTAGGGGTATCACCTCCCCTCCACTACAGACAACTGCAGTGGTACTTGGACGATGATGATGATGATGATGATGATGATCATGATGATGATGATGATGATCATGATGATGATGATGATGATCATGATTTATCATATAAATCAACCAATGACGATGAGGAAGAATCGGACCACTCTGTAGATACCAGTAATTTAGAGACATCAACTGCTAGTGAAAATAACTCAGAAACATCTTCATGGAATGATGCTGATGCAAACAAGTATCTCATATTTTTAGGTGAACGAAGTAGAGAACTCGATAGGTTAAGAAAATTATGAAAATGGAGTAAGAAAATTAACAAAAGATAAATTAATGATTGGAGATTCTCAGATAAGTTTCAGTCAAAAACTAGATTCATGTAGGTAAATTGAATATTCCCAAAAGTGAAGGCTTGCTCAAACTTTTATTTAAAACTGTGCCTCAAGAGTTCTCTATAACTCCCAGTGATCTTGAAAATCATAGACATATAGATACGTGACATATTTAAAGTATTCACATTTTTCTTTTTTTTGGAAAAAAACATTCATTTATTAGGAAGCAAATTTATTTGGTACCTATAAGGAAGCTCATAAATTGAGCTAAAATAAACACACCCATTGTGTGGTACACTGAGGAATCTTACTATAAAAAAATTATTATTCAGAATTTATGTGAATGTTCTAAATCACCATTACTTTCCAGAAACGTTTTGCTAGTTCTGAACACACCATTAAATTTTATAGGGACATTAAAATTCTTGTTATATTCAATCATGGTTGTACAATTTATTCAACTTTCTGGAGACAGGTAACGACGAATTCACACAAACAAACCTTTAACACCGAAACTTTTTATATTCAAACTCAGTTCTATTTCATGTTGCACGTAATGTATATTTTTTCGACTCGAGAGTCATAAAAAATACATAACTTGAAAAAGTACGAAGGCAAAGCTAGAAAGAATAAAAAATGAGCAGCTGATGGTAAAAAAAATACTCTGCGATTGGTAGTTTTAGCATTTTTTCAGAAATTATGGATGTTATTGGTGTAAGACCATTGATATTTGCAACAAATTTGAGAAACAAATTCGAGTTCACTTGTCTGTAAAAAATGGTTGAGGTCAGTATTATTTATTTGAATTCTGTTATTTGCATATTCCCGTTTCTTCTAAATATTATTTAGTAATAATTGTCAAGTGAAAATATTGCATTCTCATACAAATAGATGAATTTTTAAGGAAACAGTCCGATCTTTAACCAAAAAGGTAAACTTTTAATTTTTTTCACAAAACAGTTAAATTTTCAACCAAGAAGATAAATTTCCAACTAAACTGATGAATTAAAAATGAAACATTCCGAACGAAAAATGTGGAAGTCGATATTTCATGAAAAATGAGTTTAATTTTCAAAAAAAGAGTTGTATCTGAAACCGAATAAAAAATTATTTATAAAAAAGTTGAATTTGAAACCAAAATAGATGAAATTTTCACCACAAGAGATAAATTTTAAAAGGAAAAAGACGAATTTTATAGGAAATAGTTAACTTTTCCACCAAGAAAAATTTTTTAGTTAAGAAAGAAAACAATGTCAACCAAATTCTGAAACTTTAGAGCAAAAAACACAAAATTTCCACAGAACATTTATTGAATTTCCAATTTGAAAAAATGAATATTCAAAATAAAAGGTACTTTCAACAAAAAGGTTAAATTTTAACCATATAGTTAAATTTTTACCCCAAAGAGATAACTTTTCAATAAAATAGTTAAATTTTCATCCAAAACCAATTATTTTTAAATTTTTTTTATTTTTAATGAAAAAAAATATTTTTTAGCAAAAAATGTAGAGTGAAAAATAATTGGTTTTTTTTAAATGGATTCTTATAATTCGGATCTCGTTTAAATGGAAATACGAGAATTTTTAACAAAAAAAGAGGAATTAAAAAAAAAACGTTCCATGAAAAATAATTGCCTTTTCTAATTGGAATCTATTATTTCAGTTTTTATTTAAGGAAAACTCCGAGTATTTTTAAGTAAAAAGATGAATTTTATCCTAAAATAATATAAATCAAAAATTGAATAGTTACATTTGCAGTAAAAAAAATGAATTTTCAAATTTAAAAAAATTCTCAACAAATTTTTTAATGATGTTCTAGATATACTGTTAAGTGAAAAATAAATTCATTTTTAACTTGATTTATAAAATTGACAAAAAAAGCATCACTAATTTTTGCAAATATTTTAAGAAGAGAAACTCAATCGTGAATAATGAAAAACAGTTCGTAAAACTTTAAGTCAAATTTTTTTATTTCCCACCAAATAGATTTATTTTTAACTGATTAATCCAGTTTTCAATCATAAAGATGATTTTTTAACTGAGCAGAATAATTTTCTACGAAAAAAGACGAACTTAAAAAAAATACATGAATTTTTACTGAAAATTCATGTATTTTCTTGAAAGTTTATCGTTTTTGATAGAAAGTTAATCTGCTTAGTTGAAAATTCTTTCTTTTTTATATAACAAACAATGAAATAATTTAATTATCAGATAAATAAATAAAGTTCTAACAAAAAAATTGATTTTCAACAAAATAGTTAAATGTTCAATTACATAAATTACTTATTCTTTAAAAAAACTAACTTCTTAATAAAATAGTCAAATGATGAATTTTCAAATAAAAAAATTAATTTTCAATACAGTCAATCCGAAAATATGAATTTTTAAGCAGGAAGATTTTTTCCATAAAAATAGTAATTTTTAATAAAAGAATAGAATTTTTTTTTAAGATAGTTGAATTTTCAACTACAACAAATGAATTTTAAATGAAACAGTTAAAACTTAACCCAAAAATAATTTTTTTAAACAAAATTATTGAAACCTAATCCAAATAAATACATTTTTAACGAAACAAATAAATTGTCAACCGGAAACAAGCAGACTTCTGAACCAAAAAGAATGAACTCTCAGTAAAAAACAATTAGCTTTTCTGATTGGACTTTTATTATTCAGTTCTCATTTAAGTGGAAAAACGAGAATTTCTAACAAAATGCACTGCATTTGCCACAAACAGTTGAATTTTTCATTAAAAGTAATTTTTTAAATAAAAACTGAAATTATTTAATTTAAAATTTTAAAAATAATTTGTCCAACAAAAACAATTTTAAACACAAAGGTTACATTTTTAACAAAAGAAAAGAATTTTTAACCATTGATTATTGCATCAAACTTTAGAGTTTACATTTAGGTTTATCTACTGAAATTCATTGTAATAATTGATAGGCCTTTTTTATAAATTTTTCAAATCAAGTTTAAAGTTAAATAATTTTTAACTTGATTTTATACCTAGATCATACTTAATGATGGAAAACATTTTTCCTCATCCTTTATTCATTTACGGGACAAATGTGCATTCGTTCTCGGTTGCAATCGATATTTAAAATTCCACGTTCAATTTATAACTTTCCGGATTACTCAAAGCTGAATTTATTATTTTGAAAGCCTGCCTCGAAAGTTAACGTACATACGGGGAAAATTAACACTGACTCGTTGCCTGTTAAATTTATAAAATATTGCCACGAAAAAGCAAACAGTCTCGTGTAGATTCAAACAAAATGTTAGTTTTCGTTTCAGATTACAGTGACATCGATTTTTTGCAGTTGCAATCGAATAAAATTGTAATTTTTAAACTTGAAGATAAAAATATACTTTGACAAAATATTATTTCTTTTGATAGGATTATTTTTATATGAAGCCGTTTTGTTGCTAAAATTGTGCAGTTTTGTGATGCGAGTGCAGAATTGTAATACGAGTGCAGTATCATAATTAAATTGCTAATGAAATCATTGCTGGTAAAAAATAAGCTTATCATGGGTTGAATATTCAACTATTTTTATAATTAAATCTTTTTTGGTTGAAAATTAAACTATTTGTTTTCGTCGAATTGATTCACTAGCTTTAGCAATTTGATGCAAAATATTCTTTTGATTTTAAAAATTCTCCTGATGCGAAGACATGTTGATGCATCAACGTCCAAGGTGTATCTGTTTTTTAAATTGATCATTACACATCTGCATATTCCTTTTTCAGAATTATGAAACAATCAAAAACTTTTCTATAACTACCCTATTTAAGATTTCTATCAATGTCAGTCACAGCGAATCGATACTTGTCATTATTCCAGCAAGTTAAATACACATTTTTAAATTGTGAATAAGTCATATATGTATTTACATGATCATCATAAACGTGCTTTCAATTTATTTCATCTTGCTTTAAGAAAACAAGTAAATTAATATTGTCGCGTAGCCTTAGTTTTAAATGTCATCTGTCATTTGTTTAAAGAAGCAAGATATGAAATCAATGCAATAGAAATTTATAGAAATAAAAATGTTAGTCTGACTAGTCTTATGAAAAATTATGTAGCTCTAAATCCTGGGAAATCACGTTACGTACACAATATTGATTCGATTGATGTAGATAATAATAATCAAACGCTAACAAACGTCACCGCTTACTTTAATGTAGTTATACCTCTGAGCATGATATTTGGTTTTGCTGAAGATTATCACAAAATCATTGTCAATGCTAAGCATGAACTAATTTTGATAAGATCAAAAAGTGATGCAAATGCCATCTTGCAAGCAGCTCCCATTGAGCAGTGTAAAATTCACATTAATAAAATGGAGTGGTTATTGCCTAGCGCTAGACTGTCAGATTCACGAAAATTTTAGTTGCTAAAATATATTGAAAAAGGTCCATCTATTCCAATAAGTTTTCGAACTTGGGAACTGTATGAATATCCCCTGCTTCCAGCGACTTCAAACCATATTTAGACTGCAAAAACCTCAACTGCATTGGAAAAACCAAAATATGTTATACTCGAATTTCAGACAAACAGAAAAAATACTACTACTAGAAACTGTAGCAACTTTGATCATTGTGATTTGACTAATGTCAAACTGCTTTTAAAGGATCAGTGCTATTCTTATAGTAATTTGAATCTTGATATTAATCGAAATCAGTATGCTCTTCTTTATGAAATGTATACAAGCTTTCATGCTAATTACTATACTAATGAACCACAACCATTGCTATTGAGAAGAGAATTTATAGATCATGCGCCTCTAGTAGTGATTGACTGCTCTAAACAGAAATGAGTCACTGAAATACGGACCAGTTGACGTTCGTTTGGAATTTCAAACTAGCGAAAATTTTTCCGCTCAAACATCACGATATTCCTTAATTTTGCATGATCGTATAGTTGAGTATAAACCAATAAGTGGGGTGGTGAAAAAGTTGATTTAAAAATGCTGTAAGCAAGTAGAAATAGTTAAGTTGCATTCCAGATGCAGTACTTGGTTGATATGCAGGGCTTCAAGTTGCTAGACAATAAATTTGTATTGAAAGAATTGGCTATATTACCACTCTTTGATTATACAGGCAAAATGCCATATTCTTTTCTCATTCACCCACCCTGTGAGTGAAAAAGCGTTCCACCAAAATATAAGTCTATACAAAAATTTACAGATTGCAATCATCATGGAATACCTTGGAATGCTGGCCAATTAGCGACTTGGTTGAAACAATTTGTAGAAGTATCATGTGAAATTGTTTACCTGCTTGATTTGAAATTTTATCTGCCGCTGAGAGACGTTAACCCCTTTACACCTTTAGCTTTCTTTTCCTCAGACTCTTCATTAAAAATTGTACATGTATATGATTTCGCTCTTAATCCAACAAGCTTTGTGATAATTTTTCATTGCACTCGTCCTTCATTAACGCCAATACTTTTTTATTTTTCAGCAGCATTTTGTTATCATTATCTGGAGGATAATCAAATATATCAAATTTCTGTATAACCCTTTTAGTAAAATCATAAATGTTGGTATCGGTGAAATCATTGATGAGACTTTCAGTGTCCGTATACAACAATTTTGCGCTAATTCCAAAATTTGGTAAAATTTAGTTGTAATGAAAATCGTAGGTAATTAGCTTTTAGAGATCAAGAGCAGCAAATTCCATATTAATTGGTTTATTGAATTTAATTTGAAGGCTTTCACGGCAGGGCTCAATAATTTTATAAGAAAAGTTCGAGGACCGCAAAGTTACGAGTGGGAAGTTGTTGTAAATGGTGCCTATAATCAATTTTTCATGAACATAAAATGATCCCCTGAGCAATTTTTTTAATTCTTTCGGGCAATTTAATGAAAGAAGAACTCGAATTCTACTAGGGGTTAGTAAACAGGTTTGAATAATTTGTGGAAACTAACCTCTCACCACGTTTTGTGTTCCTCGTTTACAACATTTAATAGCACCTTGATATTCACTAGGTGGATAAAAAAAATTAAAACCAAAATTTCTATGAAAAGTCCTTTTTTACACTCGCAAGAATTTTCGCTACATTTTTTCACTTTAAACAAACACTAACCTTTTTTAAACAGGTACTCAGGTTTCGAATCTTCAATGCACAGGTCGAGTATGTTCGAAATAAAATTTGTTTCAAGAATGTTCGAAAAAGTTACTTCACTTCACTTTTTGTTAGGCTTGTGTATTTAGCAACAAATTCTTGATACAACTGCGGAATATGTATGCAAAGCGCGCTTTTATAGATGGGCATTCGCTATCTTTGTTAAGTAACATATCTTCCTCTTTGCCTGATTCTACTAGAAGGTTCTTAATTATAATCAACATGTGTGGCATATAATATTTACGAAACAAATTGCGCATCTAAGTTTGATTATGACGTCATAAGTTATAGAACATTCAGCTTTATAGAAAAAATTTTAACGCTGAATTGAATCATCATCGATTTTCAATAACCTATTTTATAAAGTTGCCTTAGTAGATGATTGAAAAAATATTGAAATATTTTATTATTCTAATTTGTTGCAGTTTTGAGTTTTATTTTAAATCTTTAATGTGGAATAGCAAAAAGACTGAACTTTCCAAATCAGAGCTGAAAGCGAACATATACAAGTGGATAAAAAATGCATGCAACCTCAGCTCAAACATCGTGGTATGATTTAAAGAGCGATAAGCGCCGGTTAGTGTACTCTTGATATTTATTTTATTAAAAACGTAGATGAAAGGTCTGAAATTAAATTCATGCTGTCTATAATCTCTCGAGTCCCGAAATTGTTGACGGTATCTTGTTACGTATACCTCGTCCAGAGGTTGACGGACCTATAGAATATAGAAAAAGAATAAATATCAAACTTTGTCGTTTGACTACGAAAGCGAGCTGTAAAAAGAGTAAATATCAAACTTTGTAGTTTGGCTACGAAAGCGAGCTGTAAAAAGAAGCGATCTCTATACAGAACGGAATCATAGGATAATGAAATGTGTGCAGCCTTATTCTGCCCATGTATGAATGCTGCTGCGAGTTTAAGCGAGTATGTCTGTTATCTCTAGTCCTCGCTCCCTTTTTATTTGGTACCAGAATAAAGCGATCCCTATGCATATGATTTATCGTAAGATATTATTTTATTATGGTTTCTATACCTTTCTTGCTTAAACCATTCGATTGATTTAAAATATTTTTTAATTAAAATTTTCAAAAATATTCCAGACTGCAAAAGAATGTTTTTAATAGGCAGGCGTTTGTTAGTTAAAGCATTATCTGGAAGGAAGCAATTAATCAAATTAATGGTCAAAACAGGATGTCGTGATGTCATCGGAATGTTCTTTTTCTCATTTAACTTTGACACATGCATGTCTTAACCTTGAAACTTGTTTTTTGCAAAAGTTAACCAATAAATCATCCTTCTTTTTTTATTTAACCTTAACATGTGATAACCTTGAGCCTGTTTACATGAATTTGGCTCCAGAAAATTGCGCAATCGTGACGTCATCAGAATTTTCTCGAAGCTTGTGACGTTATCAGACTCTCTGAGAACATTCGAGAAGCCTGCCTTACACACACACCCAAACACACGCACACACATACACTAAGTGGTCCAGAACCGGCTCTGCCTATCTACTTACCTATCAGAGAAAAAATCTCATCAGCTTGTGTACAAATTAAAAAAAAACTTAATTGCATTTCTTTTAATAGTTTTATCTTTAAAATTATTTAGAGCTTTTAAAATGTGAAGAAAATTAAATGAAACTTTTTTCGCTCCTCGGACATTCCTTGTGAAACGGGATATATTTTTAACTTTTTAAGTATGGGATTGTAGTAAAAGTTAGGACGGGTTTTATTTTTGGCCCATAATTTTTTTTTATACCAATATTTTTGGACTTTTATTACATTGTTTAAAAGGTTATTAAATAACTTACTTTTTCTGAAGAAACCATATATAATTAGGATGAAAAAAATTTTATAATAGCTTTTATTACATTACATAATATATATTATATAATATACTTTTATTTATTATTTTTAATTTTCTTTGGATTCTTAAATATTTTTATTAAAAAATTATGTGTTTTAATGAACCCATTGTTAACCGTCATTTATTATTATTGTCGTGTGTCATTTCAAGTTCAACAAATGAACTTTTGTTAAAAATTATTTTTAACATCGTGGGAAATATTCTCATGCTAATTATAACTAATTTTGGAAAAGAACTCGTGATGAACTTTTGAAAAAAATATTTCGGTTTCTTATTATTTGATAATAACTATTAAGAGTTTAATGTTATTCTTTTTTCTTCAGGTAAATGTTGCAATTCTTGTTTATTTCTAATGCTGTAGCGCTTATTTTATCCCTTAAAAGATTCGCTGCTAATCTCGTTTATACGTTTTTATTTTGAAAATTTTATTTATTAAACTTATTTTTCACAAATACAACAATTTTATAATCTTTTAATAAAAGGTTTTTTTATTAAAAACTTACCAATGAGAGTTGCAGAGAATCTTTTATGGATAAAGATAAGCCCTACAGAGTTATGAATAAATAATATTTGCAATACAAATTATAATTACCAAGAAAATATTTTCCTTCCTTCAAACAATCATTTTTAATAATTTTTCTTAAATATTAAGCTAAATTTCTTAAAAACAGCTATGTCGAAAAGCAAATTTTTAAATAAATTCTTTAAATATCAATATCAATATTATAATATCAATGTATAAATATTAATGTGTAGATATCAATATTAATATTATTTTGATATTTCAATATCAAGCTTTGTCGTTCGTCTACAAAAGCGAGCGGTAAAAAGAATAAATATCGAACTTTGTCGTTTGCCTACGAAAGCGAGCTGCAAAAAGAATTTCAATTGATATAAAATATATAATTTTAGTTCATTTTTTAAACTTTGATTCTCTCCAAACCTTTCCAAATTCATAAAAAGCTTCTTTTTACAACATTGTATAAAGTCTATATTTGTCTCAAATATTAATATATAAATATATTTTAATTTAGCTTCTTTTTTCAAAATCTTCAACAGTCTACATTTAAAAACATTAAACTCTGCACAAGTTTTTAATTAAGTTCGAATTGCTTGAATATTATAAAATATTTATTAAGCGTAATAGAACTTTTTTGTAATTTTGTAAATCTGATTTAATTTTATTTTAGAATCCCTTTTTCAAAATAAAGAAATCATTTTGAATTTAACTGGGAATCTTAAAATTGTTTAAATATTCTCTTAAAATCTTTAACAATTCTTAAAAGGCTTCTCATTTTATGTTTAAAGCGATTAAAAGTGTACATTTCATTTTCATTTTTTCTGAATCATCTCCAGATTTTAATTATCTTCAACTCTTGTCAAAACTACTTAAACTTCTACAAATCAAAAAAATTTATTCCGCAAAAATTGTGTTATAATCTTTCAGATTTGTTTTAATAATCTCTCTAAGAAATTCTCTAAGAAACGTATTTTTTATATGAATTTATTTAAATTATTTAAATTTGTTAACAATGTTTAATTTTACTTTAATTTTTTTAACTTGAACATTTTCAAATATATTAAGATATCATTTTTATAATCTAAAACACAAATATGTTGTTGTGGATTATATTAAATAATTCCCATTATTCACAATTAATATTAACAATAAAGTAATATTTTTAAATACTTTAAAAACCAATCTGATATGTCTCATACCCAGTACTTTAGCAGAAACTTATCAGGGATCCCAATGGGATCTGAATAGAACCTTTATTTTTACGCGGTATGCTTTCCATAAATTATTCTATATGGTTTTTAATTCCCAGGGTAACTCCATAATTTATTTTCGCTCCTGAAGCAACTTCAATCGGGATAATAAAGTTTGAAAGAAATACAGATTCTATTGAATCAGAAAATAAAGAACGACAATTTCCATCGCTCTTATCACGATTATGCGAATCAATCTTGAATCTTATCGAAAGTATTTTTCTGACGCAAGGTATCTTTTCCGGATATCCGGTGCTCGTATATTATGAATTGACCAAGTTCGGCTGTCGACAGTTTCCCTAGGGAGCGTATGGGGGGGAAGGGGTGAGCTTTCTTATCTCGAATGAGATTTTCGTGGCGACCGGAAGGAGAGCGAATTCGACCAGCAGAATAATCTCTATCGAATAACGAAACTCAAGGAGTAGACTTCTAATGGGAAAGAGTTTACGAGACAGGTTCCAGATGGAAAAATCACCAGATATGAGGCTATCGACTCACCATTACCGACTCTATCCTGTTACTAAATTTGATCTTATATTAGATAACAAATTTATATTACTTTTATTATTATTCTTTATATCTCGCGAGTAGGTTTTCATTAAGGGGAAAAAGCTTCTATGAATAAGTCTTATTTATTATAGAAAATAAATATTATTTTAGCATCTAAAATGGACAGTGGGAACTTACCTATATTTTATTGGAAAAATTTCCAGTTTTCTAATTATTTTAATTGTTAAAATTAAACTTCAATGGTAATTTAATTATGTAGCTAAAAATTTGTTTCAATATCAAACTTTGTCGTTTGACTACGAAAGCGAGCTGTAAAAAGAATAAATATCAAACTTTGTCGTTTGACTACGAAAGTGAGCTGTAAAAAGAATAAATATTAAACGTTGTCGTTTGAATACGAAAGCGAGCTGTAAAAAGAATAAATATTCAACTTTGTCGTTTGAATACGAAAGCGAGCTGTAAAAAGAATAAATATTCAACTTTGTCGTTTGACTACGAAAGCGAGCTGTAAAAAGAATAAATATTAAACTTTGTCGTTTGAATACGAAAGCGAGCTGTAAAAAGAAGCAATCTCTATACAAAACGAAATCATAATGAAATGTATGCATCCTTAGTCTGCTTAGTTCAAAATCATGTGTTTTATTTTAGTTAACTTTTTGGTTTAAAAATTTAACTATTTAGTTGAAAACGAACTTTCTTGTTCAAAATTCAATTTCTGTGTTGTAGAAAATTATTTTTCTCAGTTTAAAAATTTCACAATTTAGATCAAATATTTTTTTCCTTTTCTAAAATTAATTCTTTTTTTTATAAACATTGAACTAATTTTTTGAAAGTTCTTATCTTTGGATTAAAAATTGTATTGATTCGATAACCGAATTTTTACAAATTACGTCGAAATTTTCTCGTTACACGGTGTAGTAGTTCCGGGCTAAAGATTCTATAGCTTCGGTCAGATGTGCGTCTGTCCATCCAACCGTTTGCTGTCGCACCTTTTTCAAGCAGGGGAAGTGAGAAAATAAGTGGCGATGAAGTGTGGGGTAGAGTAGAGAAAGTGAGAAGTAGTGATAAGAGGAGAAATAGGGAAAGTGAGGGCAGAGTCATTAGGGGGAATGAGGTGACATGAGAGAATGGTAACCGAGGAAAGTTAGGATATATAAAGAAAGAAAAATGAGTAGGTGTAAGTAGGAGAAAATAAGGGCAGAGAAGACAGGAGAAATTAGGGGGGTAGGGGAAGTGAGCGAGAATTATGGCCGAGAATTGAGAAGAGTTATGGAAGGTTACGTAGAGTAAAAAAGGGGTGTGGCAGTAGGTGAATTAAGGGCAAAGTACGGGGGAGGGAGGGCAATTAGGGGAAATGACTAAATGCAGAGTGAAAGAAGTATGGGGAACGGAAATTGGGGAATTCAGAGGAGGGAAACTAAGAAAATTAAAGTTCAAAGAATTAAGAAGAAACAGAATGAAGAAGGAAAAGGAGAGGTATATAGGAAGAAGAAGTTGTTTTAAGGGAAGGGGACAAAGGGTAAAGTAAGGGGTTAGAATTTTCGTCCTAATAGGATACGAAACTTTTTTTTAGAGAAGCACGTCATTTACTTTGACTAATTTTTTCCAATTCCATCCTTCTATGGTTCTTTTTTCCAAAAGAGGAAGTAGGAGAAGTGAGGAGAAATGACTTAGAGGAAGTAATCAATTGAAAGGGAATTTAGGAATTTAAGAAAATATGGAAGGATTTCATAGGAGCTGTAAGGTTATAGAAAATTTAAAAAGATTTACCGGTATTTTGTTAAAACTTCCAAAGATATTAATAAAATATTTTAGGGTATTTAAAAAATGTTCAGATAATTTTTAATTATTATTATTATTATTTTTAAATATTTCAAAGGATTTTAAATATCTTAACAAGTTTAATGAAGCTTTTAACATATTTAAATAATTGAAGGTATTCTAAAGGATTTTTAAGATTTAGGAGTTTCAAAAAATAGTTAAACATTCTTAAGTCCTAAAAAGTTTTCAAAGGATTTCCAGTGGATGAAAGTAGAAAAAAATAAGGGAAGGGAAGACAGGAGAAATTAGGGGCGTAGGGGAAGTAAGCGGGAATTATGACCTTGAAGTGAGAAGAGTTAGGGAAGGGTACGTAGAGTAAAAAAGGGGTGTGGTGGTAGGGAAATAAGGGGAATTAAGGGAGAGGGCGTGTAATCAGGGCAAGTTACTAAAGGGAGAGTGAAGGAAATACAGGGAACGGAAATTAGGAAGTTCAGAGGGGGGAAACTAATAAAAGTGAAGTGTAAAGAATTAGGAAGAAAAAGAACGAAGAAGGAAAATGAGAAAGATAGAGGAAGAGGGAGTTGTTTTGTGGGATGGCGGCAAAGGTTAAAGTTAGGGGTTAGAAAATAGGAAAATTTAGTGGAGTAGGGAATAGAAAATATGGGAGATGTAAGTTTAAATGACCTAATTGGCGTCCTAATGAAACTTTTTTTTGGACGGGCACGTCATTTACTTTGACTAATTTTTTTCCAATTCCATCCTTCTATCGTTCTTTTTTCTAAAAGCGAAAGTAGGAGAAGTGAGGGAAAATAATTTAGAGGAAGTAATCAATAAGAAGTGAATTTAGGGGAAGCAACGGGGAGCTGAAGAGATAAAAATTAGTGGAAGTTACGAAAGTGAGAGAGTAGTATGGGGATAAGAGGTAGCAAGAAGAGTGAAAGTAGGTAAAACTTTGACTTATTTTTTCCAATGACATCCTGCTATCGTTCTTTTTTCCAAAAGCAAAAGTAGGAAAAGTGAGGGGAAATGATTTAGAGGAAGTAATCAATAAGAAGTGAATTTAGGGGAAGCAACGGAGAGCTGAAGAGATAAAAATTAGTGGAAGTAACGGAAGTGAGAAAGTAGTAGGGGAATAAGGGGTAGCAAGAAGAGTGAAAGTAGATGAAAGATAATTAGGGTCAGGTAGTGGAAATAAAAAAGAAATTAGGGGATATTAGGGTACGAGAATGGAAGAGGGAGGAAGTGGGCAAAGGAGGAGAAAGGGAAAGTATCAGGAATAACCCTTATAATTTTTCTCGAGTGTCCGTGGATGGTACTTTTGTTGAAGGAGCGGAAATCAGGGGAAGAGGTAGGAAGGCAAATACGGGAATTAAGACAAAATGTGAGAAGGGGAAGTGGGGGCAAATCAGTTAAGGGGTAGCGAGGGGATGGAAAATGATGTGAAATTCGAGTAGGGAAAGTAGAGATCGTTAGGGCAATTATGGATAGAAAGTAAAGGAAATGATTAAAAATCAGGATGAGCAGAAGAGGGGAATTAAAGACTAAGGAGGGGAATTAGTGGAAGGGGAGAGTAAGCTAAGAATACGTGGAAAGGGGGAAGAAGAGGGGGGAATGCGGTTGTGTAATAGGATACGAAAGCATTTTTTGTGATCTCATGTTAGAGAAAAAGTAAAATTAGTCAGTGAAAAATCAGGGAATTTTAAAACTGAAGTTTTGTAACCACTTCGATCAGATAAGTAGAAGCATGCGATTGAGGGTTCGACATTGAGACCATGCGGTTAGGGTTGAGAGTGTACTTCTAGAAGAGCGACTTGTGTTCGGGCTGTTTGGGCCATTAATCAGTCATTAATGGTGTTATATACTCGAAAGGGATGGAGCACCTTGTTTTCCTTGCCCGGCTTCGCCCAAGTCTGACAAAGTTTGACGACCTGAAGGGGACTCGTTCCGCTTTGAAGTCGCCAAACTCCCTGATCCGCACCGTTAACTTACCACGCGCCTGCCAATCTCATTATGCTTGAATATGACTTTCAGTCCTCGATCAATTTCACCTGATCCGAACGGTAATTCATTCATTTCAATATCCGAGAATTAGTTCTATCAAATTATTCAATCTCACTGGATTCTTAGTCCTTCTAGTCAATCCTGGAATCAGCAGATTTATCTATTCATAAATGGATCCTTTTATCAGACCAATTTAAATGGAAGGACCAATTCACTCTACTCTGTAAAATATGAATGTCTATCTTTCTGACACAAAATTTTGGGTTCTCAATCACCTGCTTGAAACGGCGCATGATTATTCCCCTAATTCTGCTTTCCCCTATGTTCATTTGATCAAAATTCATTATCGTTTGACCTCATTTTTAGGGTTCTGTAGCCCCGGGAACAAACTTATATAGTTTCGTCTGGGTGTCAATTTTTTCCGTCTGTTGTACTTTTTTTTATAGGAGATAAAATCAGGAAAATGAGAGGAAGGGCATTGAGAAGAAATAAGGGAAGAAACTAAGGGGAAATTAAATAGCAAAAGTAGGGGAAATGATTGAAAGTGAGAAAGGGTAGTGAGGACAAGGCTAGTAGGGTGGTGCAGTTGAATATGAGAGTAGAAGTGAGTGTTGGGGAAGGGAAATAGGGAAAGGGTAATTTTATTCGGGGAAGTGGAGGAGGGGGAACGCAACGAGAATAGGGGAGGGAAAGTATGGAAAGGGAGCTTTGAACGACTTAATTAACGTATTAATTGGCTACGATAGTCCTTCTTGTGGGCGCGCAGCACCTTTATGTAATTTTTATTTTGTCAAATTACCATTTGTAATCGTTTTTTGAAAAATTACTTTTTAATCACTTTTTGAAAACAAAGTTACCATATGGTGACTTTTATTAATCAAAACATAACTTTATTTACTTTTAATTCAATAAATGGAACATGTCAAATTCATATGAACCTCTCCAGATCAAAAGGGGATACGCGTAGATTCAGCCTGAGAAGCATTTTCCTGAAAGTCAATTTTTAAAATGGTACCAATTTCAATTTTAAGAACTGATTCTTGTAAAGAATTTCAAGGCGCATTTTTTTATGTTGCAAAAATTTGTAGGTTTTATAGTTTTTGAATAAATTGGTAAAAAATAGATTTGTTAAAAACAAAATATCAATCTTTTTTCACTTAAACTCGTCCTAACTTAGTCAATTTTGAAAATGTTTAGATTCTGTTGACAGTAAATTACATTTTGAAGCCTTCTTGTACTATTCGAGAAAGAAAAACGCGAATATCTTTATAAACAAGAAAGTTGGTAATTTTTTTCAAGACTTTGTAGAAATAATGAATTTCAACCTTCAACCTTCAAGAGGTTCGTTTATCGAGCGAATTTCAAGCAACGGAAAACTTCCAGTAACTAAGTTGTTGATTAAGGTTCAAAGAATTTTTTTGAAAAGTTTTAGATCAATCGCATTAATGGTTAAAAAATTATGAATGTTTGAAAGATCTCTCTAGGATTATAATATCTTTAAAATCAGCTTTGTTAGTTTTAGACTTCGTAATGTATTCTTTTTCCTAAAATAATAAAAAAATAATGATGCTATCAACTTCTTCATCAAAATATTAAAATAATAACCTTAGGCTACCTATAAATTATTTATTAAAATGTATTTAGGAAATCAAGAAAAAAATAGCTCTCAAATATTACATTTATGATAAAAGATTATTAAAATTTTTTAATAACTGTTAATAATCGTACCTGATTTCTGGAACATTTTTTTCTATTTTTAAGCCATAACTCTTCATGCCTATCTCTTTTTCTACCACGATTCATTTTAAGATTCTTTCTTGAATTAGTAGGGTATTAGCTAAAATAAACCCGTCTCAAAAATAATAGTTTTGCAGGTATTCTTAAAAATAATCCATTCACTGCTTCTTTGCTTTATTTATAGTATATTTTAGAAGAAAACTTCAAACGGATATTATTTTTGTTTTGGTATCCGACTTGACCTGCACGTCCGCTGCATCATGTTCATAACCGAGGAGGCACGTGCACACAGCAGCAGCGTCAAGATTACCGTTTCTAATTTAAGACATTCATAATTTTTTAACCATTCAAGCGATTGATCTGAAAATTTCTAGAAAACTTCTTTGAACCTTAATAAACAACTTTGTCACTGAAAGTTTTTCGTTGCTTGAAATTCTCTCGATAAACGAAGCGTTTGAAGGTTGAAATTCATGATTTTTGCAAAGCTTCCGGAGAGGTTCATATCTATTACTATTGCAGAATTTTCTTAAAGTATTTTAAGGTGTTTTGAAAAATTCCAAAAAATTTTTTATAAATGGTAATCATTTACAGGGATTTAAAGAATTTGAAAGAATTACAAGGATTCAAAATATTTTAGGGTATTTTAAAATATTCCAGGGTATTTTCAAGGTTTTAGAAATTTTCAAAGAATTATTAAGGATTCTGCTAATTTTAAGGTATTTAAAAATATTTCCGTGGCTTCTTAGAGACTTTCGTAAAATTTAAGAAAATTTGGAAGGATTTCATAGGAGCTATAAGGTTTTAGAAAATTTAAAAAGATTTACAAAGATTTTGTTGAAATTTCCGAGGATAACAATAAAGTATTTTAGGGGATTGAAAAAAATTTCAAATAATTTTCAATTATTATTATTATTATTATTTTTAAATATTTCAAAGAATTTGAAATATCTAAACAAATTCAAAGAAATTATTTAAAATGTAAATATTAAAATATTCAAATCATTGAATGTATTCTAAAGGATTTTCAAGATTCAAGAGTTTAAAAAAATATTTAAATATTCCTAATAGTTTAAAAAAGTTTTTAAAGGATTTCTAGGGATTTCTGAAGATCGTAAAAATATTAGGGTATTTTAAAGAATTCCAAAAAATTTGCAAAATATTTTGAAATTTTCAAGAAATTTCTAAGGAATCGAATGATTTTAAGCGATTAAAAAAAATCTTTTTATTCTTTTTTGGATAATATTCTAGAATTTCGGAAGATATTGATCATTTAATGAGACCTATAAAGTTTTAGGATATTTTAAAAATATTTCAAGATATTTGATGAGATTTCTGAAGGTTTCAATTTTATAAAGGTATTTAAAAACATCTCAAGGTCTTTTAATAAATTTTTCAGTATTTGAGAAAATTTCATAAGATTTATTGCAGTTTTACAGGATTTTATTTTTTAATGTAGTGCATTTTTTGAATTTTCAAGGTACTTTTAAGTGCTTTAATAAATTTAAAGTCATTTCGAAAGCTTTCCGAGTGAAAATATAAATTAGGTGATATGAAAATGATGACAAATTAAAATGATAGCAAATGATAATTGGGGAAAATAGAAATTACACTGAACTCCTGATATAGGACCCCCCGATTTACGAAATTCCTAGAACTAATTGCCTCTTAGAGAGTTAATTGTATCAGGTTGCGTCATGCGTCAAACTCCAAAGGAAATGATTTTTGTGACCCTGCCTGTTAACGTTTGGATTCCCCCGATTTAGAATCAAGGCCAAGTCACGCCATGCCCGAAACTAGTCTTATATCAGGGTTTCAGTGTTTTTCCATTTTTTAGTCAATCAACCGAATGTAAAAAGTGAACAAACCCACGAAAAAAATAAAAATAAAAAAAACTCGTATATAATTTTAAATTGCATTCGAGCTTGTATTGATTTGGCGTCGTATTTTGTTTTAAATGCAATTGGGTAGCATGCATGTATCGAATAGAAATAGTCTTGGCGTTTTAATGCCCTTGATTTTCTGCACGGCAGAATTCAGGATTGGTTGGTGAATTTGCAAGTGTACATTTTTCAACGACCTGTGTAACTCGAACTCGAATCGAACAAATAGAATCAGTACACAGAAGCGCTTTCCACATGGCCAGTAGCGAATAATTTATTGTAATACGAATAACAGAGATGAGAGGAAATGTGCAAATTTGAAAATTTGATTACACATGGCTTGATTTCTAGATTTTGAAATTTTATCCAAATTTTTTTAATTTATGAAAATGACCGTAGATCAAAGAAAACCTGGAAATTAGGGAATACTCGGGGAATAAATTTATGTTAAGCGTTTTTTGTTTATTGTTTAAAAATTAATATTTTTAATACTGATTTATATTTCTAAGTTGTAAAAAATTGCTCTCTAGCTCCGCTGGGATCCGAACCCAGGTCATTCAGATTGCCGGTCTGATGCTCTTGTCCACTAAGCTACGGAGAGACGAGATTTATCTCTTCACAATCCCTAAAGGTTAAATAACTACGTCATTATTTACAGTTTTAGGATAAATTTCTTGATAATAAAAATTACATTATTTATTTTTATTTTTAAGTTGTGAAAAAATTGCTCTCCAGCTCCGCTGGGATCCGAAAACTTTACAGATACATACAGCAATACTAAAAATAAAACTTAGAAATGAAAATAATTTTTTTTTAATATTTATTTTTAACCATTAAACAAAAAATACACAAAATATACAATTTTCTTGTTCGACAAATTAGCCTTACAAGTTAATCTCGACTCTGCATAGCTTAGTGGATAAGAGAATCAGATCTGCGTTCTGATCCCAACTGTGGTAAGAAAACCATTTTTGCATAACTTCAAAATAAAAATCAATATTAAAAAATATTGGTTTTTTACTAATAGAGAAAAAAATAACATCAATTTATTTAATAAATTTATGTAGTCAACAACCATAACTTAAAAAAATAAAAGTTAGGCAGTATATACAGGGTGAGGGAAAAGTATGGAAACCCCAGAAAATTTTAGAAAATTTAAAATAGAAAATTAAATTTAACATGAAGTCTTTAGTAATTTTCCCGGGGAATTTAATGGTGACCTTGGATTTGACCTTGGACCTTGCTGTCAAGGTTATTTCAAGGTCACTATAATTTTTTGTATTGGGAACACCCTATTTTCTCATCGGCAATCGAAAGAGCGGGAAATTTTACGTTCAGATATGCATTAATGTCTGAGGTCAAGGTCACCTGTAGAAGGTCGTATGAAGGTCAAATTGTACTTGCAGGTAAATATATGATGTAAATCTATCTATTTATGGTAGGACTTTAATAATTTTTAACGAAGAAACTAAAGGAGACTTTGGACTTATACTAAGGCCTCACCGTTAAAGTCTTTTCAAGGTCAGTATTATTTTTTAAATTGAGACCACAGAATTTTGATGTCAGTTATAAGACAATTTTACCTTCATTCGACCTTCCACAGGTGACCTTGACCTTAGACCTTAATGCATATCTGCACGTAAAATTTCCCGCTCTTTCGATTTCCGATGTCAAAATAGGGTGTTTCCAATTCAAAAAATTATAGTGACCTTGAAATAACCTTGACAGCGAAGTCCAAGGTCAAATCCAAGGTCACCATTAAATTCCCCGGGAAAAATTACTAAAGACTTTATGTAAATTTTAATTTTCTATTTTAAATTTTCTGAGGTTTCCATACTTTTCCCTCACCCAAGAGGAACTTTAAATTAGTATCAAAGATAGTAAATAAAAAATGTATATTCTTTATTTAAAATCATTATAAAAAGGAATTAAAATTTTTAAATATATTTATTTCAATTAAATAATATGAATTTTCTACCATAAGAATTTACAACAAAGTAGTTATATTATCGACCAAAAAGATTTTTTATGACAGGATAATTTTCAAGGTAATTTACTTTACTTCAAAATAGGTCAATTGTAAATCGAGATGAATGATTTTTACTAAAAATATCGAATTTTTAATAAAAGAAAGGAATAGTTCAAGTTAAAATTTCACAAAATTTAACCAAAAGAATATTTAACAAAACAGTTAAATTTTTAACCTACAGCTACGAGTTTATAACACAAAAGTATATTTTTAACCCAGAAAGGTGTCTTTTATAAAAAAAAATTTTGAAATCAAAGGACGAATTTGCTATTCAAAAAGAGAAATAATCAACTAAACAGTTAAATTTTCGATCAAGAAAGGTTATTTTTCAACACAATAGTTTATTTTTTCACCAAATATTTGAATTTTTAAAAAAATTTTTTGAATTTTGAACAAAAAAAAAAGATACATTTGTATCCAAAAATGGAAAAGTTTAATTTTTTAGTACAGAAAAATAATTTTTAAAAGACTGAGTTTTCAACAAAATACTTTACTTCTGAAGCAAAGAAACAAATTGTCTAAAAAAAATAAAATAAAATTGTTCAACAGCAAATATTAATTTTCAACCAAAATGAAGAATTTATAATAAAAAAGTTATTTTTCGACTGAAGAAATTGTACCTTCAACCGAAAAAAATGAAAATTTCAAACAAAAAGATTAGCTTTTGGTCCAAAAAGACAAACTCCCGACCAGAAAAGACAAAATTTTAAACAAAAACGAAAAAGATACATTTTCAGTTGAAAAAAATTATTTTAAATTACAAAAATAATTTTTTTTAGGAACATAGTTAAATTTTTAGTTAGAAAATTATTTTTTACAAAAAAGTTTAACTTTTAACCAATTAGTTGAATTTATAATGAAAAGATCAATTTTGTAACAAAATAGTAAAAGAAATAATTTTCAAACCATAGACAGTTTTCTTCCAAAACAATTCAATATTCAATCAAAGAGATGAACTTTGAACAAAAAAAATCCATTTTTAACAAAGTACTTTAACTTTTATCAAAGTAGTTGAATTTTCAATTTAAAAAAAATAATAATTTTCAACAACAGGAATTAAAATATCAACCAAATTTTAGCATTTTCAACCAAATATAATAAATTTCTACAAAAAAAAAAGAGTTTTGTTACCTAAAACACGAACTGAAATCTTTAAAAACTAATTATGAATTTCCAATAAAAAAGTTCGTTTTATATAAAAATATATTTGAATTTTCACATTTTCTGGTTATAAAAAAATTTATTTTGAAAATTCTGAACTTTGAATATTAATTCTCAAGAAAAATAAAAGTGTTGCTTAATGCGAAGTTATAGAATCTAAAGAAATTAATTTTTCGAGTTTGAAAAAAGTTTAAATGAAGTTTGCATGAGTTTTGAGAACGTTTTATTGCAGTTTGTATGAGTTTGAAGTTCTCATTCTTAAAATGAAGTTTTTTAAAAATAATTTATTGGCCTTATATATACATAAAATTAAAATATTTGTCATAAGGACAACCGCAGTATTACGCCGGAAACGGGTGCTTATCTGAACATTTGCATCCGATCCCAGAAAAATCGTGGTAAAATTTCAGCCATAACCATGTCTCACTACCATGAGATAGGTGGTTGCTGTCTGTAACGGAATCAATACGGCGATCCGGAAAAAGTCTCGTGCACCCTGAGGACACGGAGTGACCCAAGAACGACCGCCTTCTGCATTTTCCCCGCAAGAGTTTTAGCATATTGTTTACACGCAGGGATGCTTTTT
>JAAAKG020000884.1:0-21857 GCA_010014905.2 Druon quercuslanigerum
CACAAGCCGGATTGGAATCGCAATATTGAAAATTTGTTAAACATTTTTTTACTCGAGGTCATGTTATGCGCTATACGTAATACACGCACGGCACCCTGCGCCAGAATTTGCTTTTTTAAGCCAAGAAGTACCCTTACGAAAAATGTGGGAAAAATATATGTTGAAGTAGACAATAAAAGCATTTTTTTAAAGAAAAAACTAGAGGTGTATCTTTAAAACATAACTTCAAAAAAAATGTTGAAAATTTTTTTAATATTTTTTTGCCCCTATATTTTGTTTAAAAAATTTTATAATTTTTTTTCTAAATAGTCTTACAGGTGACTATAATATATATTTCGATTATCAAGATCAATTGGGTAGTTTTCAAGAAAAATGACTTTTTTGATTTTTCTTTCCTTGTCCATAACTCCCCTAAAAATAAAAATTTTGAATTATCCTTTGTAGGACATCAATGTCCATCTATAGTGGTTATATGAACTTGATACGTGCGCGGGCAACTTTTGCATGCTTACCCCCCTAGGCCCTTTAGAAAAATTAAATAAAAGTGTAAATTGAATCATTTATTTGAAATTTATGAAATGATGCCTGCGCTCGCAAGTTTGAGCGCACTTAGGGTGCGCGTCTGTTGGTTTTCGCTCTAAGCGTTCGATCTTTGTGTTTTCCCCACATTTGTTCACAGATTTTTAAGAATTAAAGTTCAAAGCATCCACAAGTGTAATTTGGCGATTATGAATGATCTTCTGTTAAAGCTGTTTCGGCTTTAACGATCACATTCTCATCACGTGTCTCGTGCGCCGCACTCGACTTTGTTTAAGACGTGAACTTTTCTACATTATATTCAACAGTTATACATCAAATGTATTGTGTTCTCTTTTTCCTTGTTCGTCTCCCATGTCGTGTTTCCAAAATATGCATTTTTGTTTCAAGCTTATTTTCTAAGAATAAAAGAAGTCCTATCTAACAATTATTTTTCACAAGTTTGTAGATCCTTTTTGCTGAACAACTTTTGTTTATTACATTTTTGTGTACCTCGTGCAGTTTTTCGAAAACAGAATATTGCGAAACAAGTACGGGAAGAAGGGGAGCCAGAAACGACCCGAAGATGAGCCGAGGGCAAGTACTGTAAATTGCACAAGAGTCGCAAGTCAGCACCTGGAATTGAGCACCTGTTGCTCACGATATTTCCTGTCACAAATGTAGGAAATTTTCGATTACAGAGACAATATAAACAAATTTTTCGGCAACTTGTGGTAATGTTTGGAAATTTAGGGTAAAATTACCAAAGAGTACTCAAAATTTTTGGAAATTTAAGGTATCCAAAGGTTGTTGAGAAAATTCTACAAATTTACGGTAATTTATAAAAAAATGTCTAAATTTTCGGAAGTTTATAGAAATTTGCTAAATTACCAGAATTTCAAGTATCCAAAAATTTGAAGAATTTTTGGAAATTTTCAGTAATTTATCCATAATTTGTGATGATTTATCAGTCATTTACTATAACTTATCATTTCGAGTTAGCCCAATCACTATTCACTACTGACAAATAGTCTCTCAAGTGTCAAAAAATAATAAAGTGAGGTTATTATTCCGGCAGACATAGTAATACTGAATTCAAATGCGCAAGCGCAACAGTAAGGGTAACTAATTTGGCTCGAACTGCAAAGGGGCAAGACCTAGAAAAAGTAATCTTCCTCAAAGAGCGTAAGCGTATGGTTCAAAAAGAGAACATTTTGTGTATGCGTTACAAAAATCGAAATTTATTTTTAATCTTTTTTTTTATTAACAAGAACTACGCATTCTATTTATTTTCATTATAATGACTAGAATTGTCTTCATGTGTGTAAGTTGTTCTTCCTTACCTACAACGTGTAGATATCCGTACTGCGTCTTAGCAGTGACAGTGTTAATCTGGCACATGTATTTTCCCTTGTCGTCCTCTTGCACGTCATTGATATGTAGGTACCACGTCCTATGCTTATCGTGCGACACGGCTATCCTCGGGTTCCTCGTGATGACGTGATTGTGTACCGTCAGAATAGCGCTCTGATCGAAGAGCATCCAGGCAACCTGAAAGGAGACAATCGATCGTTCATCTAAATGTTTGCTGGTCAAACAGATCTTATCTAATCGACAAAACAATGAACCAGCTATAAAAGATTTATATAGGAAAACCTCCAATCTGATTCAATGTTTAATCGTATATCACTAAAATTCTAATCCACCCTCAGAATGTCGCTTATAGTGGCTTGGTAAATACAAAGTTGGTAAATCGAAAACAGATGTATCATTAAGAGGTTGAACATGCGCGATTACATTAAATGTACTGAGACAGTACACTTAGAGAGAGCGTAAGAAACTCAAATCCTTTTAAGCATAGGGTAATTTGAGTCTCCAAAGACGCGTAAAAGCAGGTGTGCCAACAATACCGCAATTCGGAATCCTCGGTATAATTCGGTTGCCTCGTGACACGGAATTGCGCCTTTTGTTGTTAGGATTTACAGTGTTTATGATATTTATTTTATGAAAACAGTTACTCATATCCTAACTGGAAGTATCCTTGAATAAAACATTTAGTTTTGTGAGAGGTATGTATACTAACTAATCACATATTTTGTGAAAATCATTATTATTCCTAACTTGAAAACATGCTAAGTTTATGTTTATAGTTCTGTTTTTAAGTTTATTTTTTAATTTATTATTTTGAATTATTAGTAGAAGCTTCTATTATTAAAAGTAACTTTCTTAATGTAGTAGATTCAAAAATCGCCCGAAATGAGTAGCCAAATAATTGCAAAACAGGAAGAGGTCCTAATTGGGCAATCCATGCAAGTGCTGAATGAACAAGAACTGAATTTGTTATTGTTTAAAATAGAAAAAATTCTCCCACTATGTGAACCTTCAACTTTGAATTAAAAGCGTGTAAAAAAATAGAGCTAAAAACAAAACTATAAATGTAACCCTAATATTTTTTCAAGATGGGAATAATAATGATTTTCATAAAATGTGTAGTTACTTAGTACTTACCTCTCACAGAACTGAATTTTTAATTCAGGTGTCCTTCCAATTAGGGTACGAATAATTTCTTTTAAAATAAATATCATAAAAACTGTTAAGTCTGACGGCAAAAAGTGCAATCACGTGTCACGAGGTAACACAACGTGACCGCCGATTCCGAATGGCAGAAGTGTTGGTAACACTATACGCGTCTTTCAAGGGTTAACATCCCCTAAGCTTTTCAAGTTTTACGTTGGTTACGCCCTCTCTAAGCGTACGGTGTCTGTTTCATATTCCGTATGTATGATTTACGGCGGCTAAGGCGCTCTAATGATTGAAAGAAACTCAAAAATAAATTTATTAGTCCATTCAATAAAAAGAAATAGACGCAACATGTTTTCCAAAAGATGATATTGGCTTTTATTTCAATGCTCGTTTTCACTTGGATTATTAAAACCGTTCAAACTTCCGGGATCCTCTAAACAAAAAAAAATACATGACGAAATATTTTGCAGTTTAAAGGAATCAACATAACAAAAGTAATAGGTTTTAAAAGTATATAGTTATATTTTTTTAAATTATTTTTGATAGCTGAGTATATTACACATATTTTGAATAGCTTAGAGTTTTCCACTAATAGAACATGAACACAAAAAGATAAAAATATTAGAAAACATAGAAAGTTCATCCTATGTAAATGCTTTCTTTTGTGATTGTGGCTTCTAACAAGATTTTACTCAATTCAAGGCTTTTTTAAACTGTATTTAACAAAAGTGTTCAGATGGTAAGAAGATAATTCTTAAAACAGTTTTAATTATTTCAGTATAAAAAATCAAATTTTTTTTACGATAGCGGCTACGCTAGGACGAAAATCAGTAGCCTTTCTTTAGATCAAAAAACAATAGAAAAAATACATTTAAAAAATGTAGCCTCTCAATCGTCACAAACTGAGAAAAAAATACTTCTGAATTAATGAAGTATTGGTTTGAAGCATCGAACGGTGTTTTCGCGCTCGGTCGAATGCATATGATACAAAATTAAAAGTATATACTATTGTTTCTTTTTTTTTGATTAAAAAAAATATGATTAAATTACACCAGAAACTTATAAGATTGGTCTTCGTTACTTCGGTCTCGGTGTGCAGACACTCACACTTGGGCTATCAGCGCCTCCGTGGGCCGATCTCTTTTCAGCGCCATGCTGCTTTTCGATACTGTAATAAATTGTATTTTCCTTTGGTGCGGTCACCCGCAATATGTAGGTACGGCGCCGCCTCGAATACCTGCCTTATACCTGCGGTGACTGTTTGTAAGTTCGTACAGGGCCCCGAACTGTACGGTCTTAAAACATTCTGGTGTATTAGGAAATTCATCATGCTTTAAATTCTGAAGTGTGATGCTATGCTTGCAAGAGTAAAAAATTTTGAATAGCACATTTCCATCATCTGTTACCAGAAATTTTTTATTCAAAGAAGGAAAATATTAATCCAAATACATCCAAACATTTTCTTTGCAGATCGTTCAGCCTCTGACAAACACTCCTCCGTTTTCACGTACTTTTATTAACATTAAATTTTCAACTATATATATACTTAAACTAAACTAATTGTTCAATTTAGTTAGAGAAAACTTATTACTTACAACTAAAGAGAAACGCAGTAGGACATCATAAATACTTGACGGCATTCATCCGACACATTCGGGCTTAGGAAAAAAGGTTTTTGACATTTAATTCGTTAGACATGATTTTTAAACGTACTCAAATAATTTCAAATTAAATCAATATTTAAGAAAAATTCTTTTCATATTTTTAAGATACCAAATGTTTTAAATTTTTTCAGAAAAAATGAAAATTTTAAGTTTACATCTCGGTAATTTTTTAAATTATTTCTTTTTTAAAGATAAGTATGATTAAACATGATAAAATTAATGTACTTTTTTGCACTTACAGCTGTATTACCCGTTTTATCTGTCCAGGGCTTTAAAAGGTCCCCTCGAGAAAATAGTTAATTGATCGAAATTGTTTCTAAAATATGTCATTAGGGATAAAGTCTTTTATCTAGTTTGATTAAAAATATATTGCTAAAAAGTCAGTATGTAAATAAATTAAGTCAAGTAGCACACGACAATAACCTGTTGTGGGCCAACAAAGGGAAAGCCTAGATTTTTCCAGCTAGAAAATCTGGCTGCGGCCTCTTAAGAGCCAATATTTAGTTTAGATATAAAGAGGCAATTTCTATTCGGGATTAAGATATAAAAATTTTTATACAAAGTAAAAGATAATTTGTATTTAGTCTTAGAGTTTTGACAATTTTCGGTAGCTTGGAGCAAATCAGTAATCTAGAGTGGCACAAATTGAAACTTCAAAAGTTTACTTTAGAAGAAAATGCTGTCGGAAACTTTAAAGCTCGGAACTTTTTGTACCGTTTTGTTGAAAAAAGCATCTTATTTTACTTTTAAACTCCAGAGAAGAGTTCAGTTGCTCCAATAAAAACTTTTTTTGCTTCAAGAAAAGTACAGAGTAGTAGATCTGTTGATGTATAGACAAAGGAAACGTTTCGTTGAATTTGAATTAAAACAGTACTTTCATTATTCGAAATGTAATAGTTTCTTTATCTTCCGATTGAAGCAATAGCGATTTATTCAAAATGTTAAATACTGAATTTGAAACATAAAATCGTCCGAAATTTTTCTAAAAATATTTCATCCCATACCATTTGAAAAGATTAATTTTCACAAGCGCAAAATAAATAAAGCTTCTTCGTCACGAAGCGGCGTCAATGGAGCGTAAAACAAGCCGTTATCAGGGGCGACAAAATTGGCAGACTCGCAAAAAGATATGTGAAAAGGAAGGAGGGTAGGAGCTGCAAGAAGACGAAGAGGAAAATAAATGGATAGATGGAGAGAGGGCTAAGAGTAAATGGCAGAAAGATAGATAGGAAGGTACAGAAAGAAAAAGAGATAATAAGATCAGTTGAAGAAGATAAGAAGGAAGTTTGCGGGGCGGGAGAAAAATTCGTTACATCGGAAGTGCAATCGTACGTTTGAACCCATGGGTATACTTTTCGTCGAGAGGTATGATCTACGACACCCTCGAAACATCATGATCTACGGAAGCAAAAAGGTTATGGATATTCATATGATGGACGAATCATGCAAGATTTTGTATTCCTTTCTCACATTTTCTGATGATCAAATCTGAGTCTGACAAAGGATCGGAAATTGAATGTATAATTAGAATTTCTTACTTTATTCTGAAAGTTTATTCACAAGTTTCAATTTTCATTAACATTTAGAATACTAATACAAATTGTAAAATAAAAAACAATGTAGAAAATGAGATTTTAACAGTAATGCGTTAGGCAGAGCATTAACTTTTTTTAGTAACTCTCACGCGGTTCTTTATTGCAATAAAAAAAACGACGCGTTATAATTTTTGGGTAACTTCAATATAAATTAACGTGCATTACTTAACGTAACTTTTCTAAGTTCTTTTCTAACACACACACACACACACACATACACACACATACACACATATATATATATATATATATATATATATACTATTTTATATATCACGATAACCAATCAGGAGACATCTTTTTATCATTGTAGTGTATTTCTATATATTGGATGACAACCAAACATTTTTCTCCACATGAAAATTTGCTGGGTGTGAAAAAGAAAAATAAACTGCATAAAATACTTGCGTTAAATATTTAATTATATGCATATCTATCAATATATTTGTTTTATATTCCTTCAAAAATTTTTTAAATATTTTTACAAAGCTCAGATTTAGTACTTGCAAATCTAGAAAAATGGCTTAATAAAGAAAATATTCCAATAGATTATTAAGGAAGTTTTGTTCATAGCTAAAAGGTTTTTGATCCTTTGACCAATGCTGACTGAAGGAATAAGAAAAAAGAAATATGGTTCTGATTTAAGAGGAAATAAATTTCACAAAGTTACGAATAATTCAGTTTGTACGTCTTTTTTCGAGAAATCACCATTTTTGTTTCTAAAATTCTATATTTTTTATAATAATTCAGATATTCGAATATGCTTTTCAGACTTTCCTATGTGCGAATTACCTGTCGGCTCAAAGTCGGCTTGACATTGTAAAACTCGGTTCAACCTTGTTAGCCGAAGATCGGCCCAGCTAGTGAAATGATCACGCTGGGCCGAGATTTTTGTCGACCAGTCGCCCGACATGAGGGCCCAAGATTGGACCAGTGAGTTTAAAGAGATCGACATAGGGTTGGGCTACAATACAGGGACAACTTTGCTTTTCAATATAATTTTAATACCCGCTATTGCCACACTCTAAGGATATAACAAAATAGGTATTCAAAAAATAAATAATAATTGATTGTGAGTATTTGGCTTATAAATTTTAATCCCCCTGCTTAGATTGAATAAATTCATTACATTTTTAATCATTATATCACAAAAAAACTTCCAGCGCTATGGGATTTTGAACCTACATCTATACCTGAATCTATTGCCCAGCACTTGGGAGTCTGAACCATTACTCTATATCCACATAATTGAAAGTCAATAAAAAAAACCATCCTCATAAGCCACAGCATTTGAAATAATAAATTTTTAATTCTTTTTCTTGTACATTTTTTTATGATTATGCGACATCATGCAGATGTGAAATAAATTAACTGTTTACGAGAATAGAAGTAAAATACGTTTTAAATAAATACTTTAAATCTATGGCTATTGTTAGCGTTTAGTAGCCTCGGGCCAAAACTCTTTTTTTTCAACAATTTTTTTCAACATATTTTTTTTCCCAAATTTTTCTGTAAAATTTTTTTGTGAAATTTGTTTCAAAGATTTTTGGTCAAAATTTGTTTTGAAGAATCGGACTATGGCAACTTAAAAACTTGGCTGACTATTGCCCAGAGTTTGGCCGTTAATAATCGGCGTTACTCGGTCAAGAAAGATTTTCGATAGTTCGCCCGATGGTCGGGCCATGTTTGGGCCTAAGTTGGACCAATAGTCGATTGAACTTTAGTGCAACATACTTACTACTTCGCTGTTGACTTTAAGGCCAACATTGGCCGAGAGTTGTACCGATAGTCGGCGTTAAACAATAATGAAAGATTTCCCATACTTCCCTCTATGGTAGGGCCATATTCAGACTAAAGTTGGGGCAACAGTTCGTCCCTCTTAGATTGCCAACGTTGGCTGTTTAGGTTGGGCCGACATAAGTTTCTTTTGAAAACAAAAGTTGGCCCGAATTTGGATGCTAATCTACGGGGGGCCAAAGTCGGCCCGACTTTGGGCCGACGGTCCTACTCTGGGTATTCAGTTATACAGTATGATTTCGCTTTAAAGAACGGTATTTTCTGGAACGATGATACGTCGATGTTCTATACATTTTGTGAAATGTACCTCTAAAGTAAAAGACAACAGTTGAACCAAATATTAATGAAAGTAGGACTAGGGTTGCTTGTACTCTCTGCGTGTACATAATGCTTATATAGTTGCAATACTTGTTAATAAACCGCAGTACTTCATCGACCATCGGGCCAACCTTCGACCAAAGTTGAACGAACCACACTGGTTTTGTCATTTTAAATAAAATTGCCAGAGTTGATAAGACCATCAGCCATATTTTGGACCAAAGTTGGGGCGATTGTCGGGTGAAGTAGGGTTGCTTGTTTTGGCCAGTATTACACCAAACATCGAGCCAACCTTCGGCCAAAGTTGTGCCGACATTCGAACTTTCTCCGGCCATCAGTGTCGTTAGCCAATGCTGGCCTAATAGTGGTTGTTCGGAATTCCCAAAGAAGGTCCAACTTTGGTTACCAAACTTTGGCTGGCGAAGTCGTGCCGACCGTGGGCCGACAGTAAATATCTGGCTGCCGACCCAAATTCGCATATTGGTTAGTCAATTTCATAGTCTCATTTAGAAATTCATCGGAAAATATGATGAACGTTTAAAGTTAACTTATATCTCTTGTCTATTTGTTTAAAATTTTCCCTTGTATGAGCAGGGCATTCTGTAAATTTTTGTGCCCATTTTTATGCAGGCTCTATCATTCTTGTGGCCAGAAGAATATTTTGGTTTTTTATTTTATTTATTTGAGAGAAATATTCGAATATGATATTTTCAGAAAAAAATTCATCCGCCTTAAAAAAGGGTTTAGCACCAAAAAAGGTCGCGTTTTCCATAAAATATTCAATTCGCTCTTTCAAAATTCGAAGAACAATTATAGAAATACATTCGAATATCTGAACTTCAAAAACATTTTATTTTTCTTACATCGGAAAAGAGTTTCTCACCTGACTATCTTTATAAACAACATATTTCGTTTCTGAGTGATTCTTTTCTTGGTGAAACTAAAACAAACTAAAAAAAATTAAATTTATGCTATACCTATTGCTTCGATAATTATTTGGCACAGCAGGGTCCATTCTAATTATTTAAATATTTCTTTTGTGTGTCGAACATTTCAAAAACTAGTTTTGTTCAAAGTAAAGAGAAGTTGTACGCAAATTTTGTTGTTCAGATTTAATAACAATGTCAAACATATACATTTAACAGACTATTCATTTTAAACTCATATGTTAAATTATATCAATCAATTAAACTATAATTTTTAAGTTTAAAAACACTAGGGCGCGCGACTGTTAGATCTCGCTCTGCGCATATTTGTGCGCAAGCCTTATAAAATATAAGGTGAAATTATCGACAACTGTCATTTGGTGATTGAGAAATCTCTTTTGTTAAAGCTCCTTCAACTTTAACGAACACATTCTCATCAAGTATCTCATGCCTTAAATATTTCGAGATAAAGTAAAAATCTCCTTTTTAATGATTACATTAATATTTATTTCTTATTTTGCATTAAATTTTATTCTGAGCCACCCTGAAAAATGTATATCATTTCAATTAATTTATATTATTACCTTTCATAATAGGCCTCAGTATTGGCACAAAAGTACTTTTATTGTCTTATTTTTATCATTAAAAAATGTGCGCATTCTTTTAAAATAAAAATTATAATTAAGAATTGTTCGTATGCAATGTAGATATAATTTAGGCGAGAAATGTTGTTAAATAAAATGTTCTTGTATCTTTTGTGTTTTTCCACAAAGTTAATTTCTTTACATTTAGTATATTCTTATAACTAGATATATAACAAACTTGTAGATATATTTTGGTTAAACAACTTTTGTCTTTTAATTTTGTTCGTCTCTTGTGTCCTTTTTACAAACATTTATTTTTGTAATTTTCAATCGGGAATTTGAATCAACTTTATATTATTTAATAGTGAATTCAACTGAATTAGAGTAAACTTACAATTATTATAAGATATCAATTCAAGCGAACTCAACTAGATGTTCACGTGGCTTTAATTTAAATTAAGTGGTTTTCACTCAAATAAAATTTTCAGTTTATTAAAGTAAATTTCAAATATTATAAGTAAGTTGAAAGTCAGATTTAGTGAAATTATAATCAACTCTAACGGAGTAAATCACATAGTTTATTGAAATAAATATTTAGCAATTATACGTTTGGATTTTTCAGTAATTTAAATTTCAGACATTTTTAAATATAAATGTAAGCATGTATATCTGCATAGCTTGTTGTTTCATATACATTTCAATTTGGATTTTATATTAATTAAAATCTTGAATGTTTGTGAATGCAGATTTCAATATTCGAAAAGGTGTAATTACATTTGGATTATAAGTGTAGCATAAATGCGTGTATTCAATTTTCTAATTAAACAGAAAATAAGAACTTTCCAATAGCTTCCATAAAATAATTGTAATATAAATAATTAATCGTGAATTCAGTTATTTTGTAAATATCGTAAAGTATCATTAAAAAGCTAGGTATAGAGGACGTCAAGGGTTAATAGGGGTAAGTGACACAAAGAAAAAATTTGAATTTAAAAAATTCGACCGCCTTATGGGCACTTTATCATCGAGCGCAGCTCGCTTTGCTGGCAAGTTTGAGCGCGCTTAGGGCGCGGGACTGTCGTTTCTCGCGCTTCGCGCTCGATAATGTATTTAGCTCGCGCCATGCACTCGTTCATTGTATTTCCCCCACATTTATATGCAGGCCTTTTCAGATTATAGGTCCATAAATGAACAACTGTAAGTTGGGGGTTGTGAATTCTCTTTTGTAAAAGCTCCTTCGGCTTTACCGAAGACATTCTCGCCACGTATCTTGTATTTCGCACTTGAATTTGTCTAAAATGTGCACTTTTCTATACTATGTGCAGCACTAATATATCAAAATGTATATTATATTTATTTCTGCACCTCAAGCTGGTACTGCTAATTTTAGATATTGCAAAATTATATACACATTTTATTTTTTATTATCTGGTTTTTAAAATTGCAACAATGTTCGTACTATCTAAAAAACAATTTTGTTTTTAAACTTTTTAATGCAACTTGGATCGTTTTTCCAAAAAGTTATTTTTTATATTTTGAATTTATTGTTATAATAAAAGTTTATTACAAATTTGCAAATCTTTTTCGAATGCACAATTTTTTTCATTGATGTATTTTCGTATCTTGCATCATTTTTCCAAGGATTTAATTTTTTATTGTCAATATTATTTTCATGATTAAAACAAAAACTGCGCATTTGATCGAAAAATGATTAGTAACAAATTTCTAAATCTTTTTTAGGTAAACAAATTTTGCTTTTTCTCCTTTTTCGTAGCTTGCATCGTTTGTCTAAAAATCTAATCTTTCTATTTTTAATTCTGTTTTTACGGATAAAACCAAAACTACGCGTCCTATCAAAAAGAAGATAAAAACACATTTGTAGATAATTTTTGGGTTTACAATTTTTATCAACACATATTTTGTCGTATCTTGGATAGTTTAAACGAAAAATGGAATTTTTTATTATTTTTTGTGCCATTATTTTTTTTTATTTGTTCTTATTTTTTGTACCGTAAAAATTTGAATTTTTGGAAAAAATTTAAAATGTTTTTAGGATAATCTTGTAGGGCCTGAAATAGTAAAGATTTTATTTTCTTGAATAACGTACAGAGAATAACCGTACAGAGAATTTTTGACTCTTAAAAAAAATTGCTCTCAAAATTTTTTTAAATCCGTTTACTTTTTGAATTTGTATTCAAACTGGCTAGCTAACGAACTTGACCTTGAGTTTTCGACATCTAAATAGTGGAACAAAGGCCAATTTATTAGATTAATTTTTCCACAAGTCATCGTGCTCACAGACAGACAGCCATACATACAGTATTCAGACAGACAAATTCGTAGAAACTGGTTTCTCAGATGCAGGCGGGTCTCAAAATGTACACATTTGCCAAAAACTGGGGTGGGGGCAATTTTATACAAATCTAATACCTTCTCTGAGGAGAATGTAGACAATTAGTTCGGTACTCTCTATTTTTTACTGCATTTTTTGCTTTCTGGAAACTCTAATTCGACCCGCGTATAAATGCTTTGAATTGAATTCAGCTTGGTAATGTCTTCAGTTCGTCTCCAAGACATCGATGTCTGACTGCATCTTCAAACTGAGACGAGACATCAGATAATGTATGTAAAATCTCTTCAAGGAAATTAAGATGGTAATTTTCTAGAAGGATCTCCTAAGCCATTAGTAATACGTAAGAGCAATCAACATTTTCGGCATCGTCGTCACTAATCCAAATGAAAATTCAGAAATGAATTGATTCTGTACGTGTGTATGTATATATATTGTATAATATATAAGAAACTGATTAATTACCTTTTTTGTCAGATCAGCTATATACTCAAAGATATAAAACACTTACCATGGAATTATAGGAACTCGAATCAAGACATAAATATATGTCTTCAAAACAGAGAAACTTATCTCCAAGACATAAATTGGAGTCTGGCTCCGTTTCAAAAATGAAACATGCTGAAGTCGAACTTTTCGACTTCAGCATGTTTTGATTTCTTATAAAACTTTATTTTGTCAGTAAAAGTGTAATTATATAAGGATGAATCCTAATAAACATTTTAATGTATATGATTATACAAGACATAATTGTTAAATCAACTTAGAAATCAAACTATTTTTAAATAGGTAAGTTTTTCAATGTAACAAATTTAAATCTTTATTTTTATTTTCATCAACATTCTTATAGGTGACAATAAATTAAGAGCAGAAATATATTTTAAATATTAGTGGAAGTTTTCAACAGTTGCGTTAGGATAATAGTGGAAAATTATGAAAGAAGTGGTCCACTGAAAGCAGCAAGTTGAAATATAATGTTGGCAGCACATAAAACAAGAATCCTTTAGAATTTCTGAATTATCATTAATCAATGTATAACTTTGTAATTTCTTATCACACTAACCCCTATCCTCCCCACTTCAAATTTGTTAAAAATAAAATAATATCTAGTAAATTTAAGAAATCTGTTTTATACTACTCACATGTTTATGTCTGTTATTCTCTTTCCCAGAAAAGCATTTGCATCGAAACTTTTAAAAAGTTTCCTATGTATGTACGGTGAATCATACCAACGAACTGTGAAATATTTATGTTCTCCTGTTTCGCGAATAGGAAAAGGGAGGAAGAACGGTATGCTTGAAAAGAGAAAGACAGAGCGAGAAAAGGATAAAGATATAATAGAAGATAAGGAGCCATGAGGTTCCAATATTCGAGAAAGTCTCCAGAGGAATAATAGTGAACGCATCTAAGTCCTTGCACTTTTTATGCCTTTCAGTCAACGCATCACCTTCGGTAATGGACGCATGAGCAACGTGCAAAAAGGTTTGAAAAATGAACTATCTATCCTGGCAACTAACCAGAAAAAGTTTCTTTGTTAAAAGGTTTCAAATATACGAGAGGTGTCAAAAATGTATCATCTTTTCGTTCTCGTTCGATTGCTCTAGAGCAAAAATGGATTTAGTAGGGCTTTGAAACATAATTTGGAACAATGCTGGTTTTCCTAATAATTTATGCCATCTCTGTGAATCCCATAAAACTAAAAGCGTTTTTGAAAGATCTGCAAATTAAACTAAAATTTGTTTGACCCACTAAAAAACTTCTCTCATAGAAAATATACAGAGAATTTTTTTAGTTTCATAAGTTTAATAGAAATGTATAGATTTTCATCTGGATAAATTCACATTAAAAACCAAATCAAATATCTAAATATATTATATATAACATATTTTACAAAAAAAACCTTTACAATTTTTTCAAATCTATAAAGTCGGAAAATCGATGATATAATCGATTTTATTTTTATATTCATTAGTTTACAGTAACTGTTAGTCAAAATAAAAAATTAAATATAATTTACGATGTATGAATCGTGCAGAAACGTAATGTGCTCTCTTTAGGCAATAATTTAATTTATATCCTTCGCCACGATTAAAATTCACTTGAAAGCAAGCAAAACGTACAAGCAGAGAATTCCCCAATGGAATCAGCAAAACCGTGCGCATAATATACGAGGTCTCGTTAGTCAAGAAATGAATTATATGAACAGTACACATTGTTTTGGTTATAATGCTGAAATTCTGAGTAACCAATTATTAATTTTACGTGGCACATAATTAAAACATGTTTCGTTCCACATATAAATGTAATACAAAATGGTAAAGTTAATGTTCCTTTGTATATTTGTAAAGTTTTACCTTGAATTGAAGTTCTTTATAAAACGTGTGAAAAGCCTGTTTTCATGCAAATGAATGAAGAAGATCTCTCTAGAATATAGAACGAGTCATTTAAATTTAATAATTGCAAAATGTTTATCTTTTGAAATAAATGCAACCAAAAAATTTCTAGTTAACAGTTTCCGTTGTTCTTTGTTTGTAACTTATACAATTAGGAATATTCTCAACGTTTATCACAATTATATCTATTACAATTTAACCAATTAAAGGTTTTGACAACTACAATTTCTATATTAAAATTTCACTTATGAAAACTTGATAATTCAACATCGTTAATTATATCTGAAAAGTTGAACTGAACGTTTAAATATTTAAAAATTTTTTAAGTGTACAGTCAAGCTCAAAATTGTGAATTTTTTAACTTGATTTATAAAATCGACCAAAGGAAATCTATGGACAGTTATTAGAATTGTTTTCATATGCTTTAGACAAAAGTAATATTTTTATTTAATTTTCGGTTAATTAAAAGTATTTTAATTTATTCATTAAGTGATTTTTATACATTATTTTTATTCTGTTTTGCTGGAAATTATTTAATTTCAAGAATGTAAGTGCACGGTCGTGAATATTTTTGATTTTACCAGAGTTACTATACAGGTGTGATAAAAAATTGCAATACCAGTATTGGAAGGTAAAACATTTATACGTGTGTTACAATTTCGAAAAATACGCGCGGTTTACCATGTGAATTTCGCATTGAAATTTTTCTTTACAATACCGGTATTGTAATTTTGCCTAAACCTCTCTTAGCCTGATGAGTGGACCACTATTTTAGTCAGGTAAGAATTGTACCTTGCTAGTCTAGTGCATAACGCACTCGACTTATAGCTAGACGGCGAGAGTTCGACTCTGCGCGCCTGCGAATTTAAATTTTATTTCAACTTTCTACTGCACATTGCATTTAATGTGTAACAATATTAAAATATATGTATAGCAATATTATAATTTTAGCATTTTAAAATTAAAAATATCATACATTGGAACGCTACATCTCACATCTTGGAAATAAACTTCCAATAAATTTAAGAGAAAGATCTTACAGAAATTCTGTACAAGGTGGAGTTATGCATAATAATTCATTTTGCGATTGAAACAATTTCCTAAATAATTACATTTAGTCAAAAAGTGTGGAATAAAATTTAAAAAAATTGTTGTAGAATCTTCTATTTCCGAACGAGTACTTGAGGTCTACGTGAAGATAATTCCGAATAATTTAGAAATATAAAAGCTACACTATTTTGAAATTTGAATAATTATAAAAAACTTGTTGCAAGAGGTTGCCAGAGTTCTGCTCACAGTTTTATTCCACCAAAATATTTCTTTTAAAAATTCTTATACCACTTTTCTGTCAATTTAAAATCAAAAAGCGTCGGTTCTGCAAGGGTGACTTATTACTACTTTTTCTGCTAGTCTTATTGCAACATGGATATATACGAATTCATTTATATTAACATTACACATATTATCTGGACACATATAGACTACAGACTTTATTTAAAAATTAATAAACCAAAACAATTGTAACATGTGTTTTAGCTTTTTGCAGTTGTCGTTTTTGTAATTTCCTATGCTATTAAGTAACATTTAGAAACAGTTTCTGCATGAATCTGTAGTCACGCGCTTCCATAACCAACTTCCAACACTAGGGTTGATAGAATTTCTAAAGGCATATTGTTATTAATTATTAAAAAATTTACTGGAGCATATATTTGGCCAGGTCCGTCGAGCGGAAAACTGAGTCGGGGGGTGGGGGCGGTCCCCTATATGTAATTTTGATTCATAACAGTTCCGGAAAATCCGGGCCCTCCTCGTGGCCCCCTCGAAAACTTCGGACCAGGGAGAATCTCCCCGTGATCTCCCCAACCCATCACACCTCTCGCAAGTCCTGCGTTGGATTATTTTTTAATAATTTCGTTTCGAAATTTTTTATTTTAAACATCGTCCCCTTTCACAGTTCCTTAAAAAAATTGAAACATCTAATTATTATCCGATTAATCGAAAAATTCGGGACTATTTTAAACTCATTTATCCTCATGAAATTAATCGTTAGTCGTTAGTTACCTAGTTTGTAAATAAAAATCTAGCTCCTCAATAATTAACTTGGAATTTAAATGATTACAACTCTTAAAGCTCGTTTATCTATTTAAGTTCCAAATGCAAAGGCAAATAGGAATAAATCACTGTAACATGATAGTACGTTTTCCCGGATTTCATGATAAACATTCTTTTTCATTCAGCCTACGCTCAGCAGGAATTTTCTGCACTTTCGATCGAGACTTTTTTTCTTTTTCGATGCATCAACATGCACGGGACCAGAAGTAAGATGGATGTCGGCACTGAGTTTGTTTCCAGGCAAAAGCATTGATTCCTTGGTGTGAGGAGAGTTACAGCTTTGTTTACTACGAGTGCGACGAGCTCAGCGCCGTCCAGTCTGGCCCGAGTTATCTGTGTGTCTACCTAGAGTCCTAGAGTCACCTACTCTCCCTCTATCTATGCTATTCCTGTTTTCAAACCTTTTAACTCCTTTCCATTCCTATCCTTCCCTGATCATCTCTACTTCTCTTTGCATTTTCCTTCATTTTTTGTTACAATATTGAATAAAGTCTAATCCCTGCAACACGTGAAAATCACCTTCTCAGTTTTCTACTCTTCAACTTTTCAAGTCTCAAGTTAAAGGTATTTTAATTTTGACTCCTTACTCGAGAAATTTTGTTTCCAATTTTAAAGCATTAAGTTGAAAGAGAGATTTTTATACAAAAGATGCTTTGATGTGAGATACGTTATCCCGGTATAAAAGAAAATTTTAAATTCATGTGTCTTTGATGTAAAAGATACGTTTTTATGTGAAATATATTTCGAAAATGGAAGGTACACTTCTTGTAACAAAATATCCTACATAAATAAAAAATCCTTTAATAAATAAAACATATAATATCCTTGTCGTTGCATAAAAACGCGCGGTGCAATATATGCATTTTGATATATAATAATAATAATTCATATTCAATTCAATGGAGTTATATAGTAAATCACCATACTAAATTCAGAAATTCAAAAATCAATCGATTTATTCGACGTAAGTTCAGTTTCAAAGGTTATTTAACATACTAAAACTCAAAATCAATTCTAAATGAATTATCAATGCATGCATGGTGAATTCTAAGTAAAATCAATTAAATTAAAGGTGACTTTTCAAGTAGGGGCAAGGTGAAATCAAAGTGAATTAATCTATACAAACTCAAAATAAATTTTAAATTAATTAAAGCGGCAGGTTCTTAATAAATGCCATGCGAATACAAAATGGGCATGTTTGAAAATATAATTTTTTGAAATATAAACTACGCTTTTAACACGTAAGTAACTTTTCTTTCGACTAATTGAGCGTTGTTCCGAGCATAAATTTGATTTTCGTGGGAAAACCCGTGAAAGAAAACGTAAAAAATTTCATATTGCTTATTTTATATTGTATTAATTTTTAGCATATAAGTAAAAGTTTAGGGGATATTGAGAACTCTATATCTTATTTAGAGGCTCGTATCGTAAATATTATACTTAAAAGTTTATACTTGAACTCATAATACATACGTACATAATACATGTATAGTATCTGTTTTATTGACAAGAATTATCTCTGGAGCATCCTCGACGTAAACTATGAAGCAGCACAAGCTTGTACAAATACACAGGCACACAAGTGGAGTAGCCAAGCCAAGCCAAGCCGACCCAAGCCAGTGCCAACAGGCAAGCTCCTCATATGGGAAGTTGGAGCACATTCCGGCTAAACGTATTACAACCACTTAGCCCGCAAGCTGTCGAGTCTTCTAGCCTAGACGTCCTCTTAATTGGCATGCGATGCTTAGGTTCCTCCTAAGCGTTCATACCACGAGGCTACACTCAGTATTGGTGTGCTAACGCTAAAAGCACCTCCAAACTTAGTCCCGCCGCCAGAATCGACCCGACCACCAAACTCGTTCGACCGTATGATCGAACTGAACTTAACGTAGTTTCACTTTTCGGCTAGGATTCACGTTGATACTTTGTCCTGACACCACGATCCACGTTCAACGTCACTCCGACGGACAAATTTACGCGACTGACCGATCGCCAAAACTGTGGGTTGAATAATTAGCCGGTTATAAGAGGCTAATTATTTTTTTTAACTGAAGGGTCTAGCAAATAAAAAAACTATCTACTCTGTTTAAAATCAGTCACCTGAGTGATCTTGAGGTTACGTTGTCAAACAATTAACCGGGCGCTCTGTGTGCCACAGCGTTCGGGCTGACTCCGACATCACTGACCAATTTTTTACGTCTCAGGATCTAACAGAAGTGTTAAGGATACTTTACGAAATATTTCTAAAGTTTTTTAATATGCAAGCGACCAAATGTGTGGATTCTATATAGAACCGTGATTCTGTATCGACGTGATAGATAGACCTTGGTTACAAATAAATTTTCAACCATCGCTTTTTATCGTTTTGAACGGGTTTTCACTATAAAATATATCCTAATAACATTCAAAGCTATTTTTGTGCATAGAAAATATATTTAAAATTAGTTAAAGTTATTCTTCCGGGATTCGCAATGATTACCTTCTTTAAATCCATAGGTTTGGTATAAAATGTGAATAGGTTAATTCTCGATAATGATTAGTTAAAAATAGTCGCTATTTAGTCATTGTTTAAGCGCTTTTTATACACAAATGCACAGTCACACAATTACTGACCAAATAGACTCCATTTCGTACGCAATTAACTAGTACATTATAACATAAAGTTATTGTACATTATTACATTTTCATTAAATTCCTTATTATATTTTTATTACATTATTACATTTTATTGTTATTTTACATAAGATCATTTATGCGTGCAGTCATAGGGCTGCCTTCAACATTATATTCCACGAGACGTTCGAAAAGAGTTTGAACAACATTATTTCTGTGATAAGGTACAGGTGTCTCTTCCCGACCACACGAGACGTTGAAAAGGCGAAGGGGTTAGAAGAACATTATTTTTGTGACCGGTGCCTTACCGACCCACGAGACGTTGGAAAGGGGTAGGGGTTAGAATAACATTATTGTTGTGACCGTTCAAAGGAATGGATTACCGCGTTCACGATACCTCTAAGATGGGAAAGGGTTTGACCAACATTATTTCTGTGACCGGTGAAATGGGTGCCTTACCGTCCCACGAGAAGTTGGAAAGGGGAAGAGGTATGACCCGGTGTTAGAACAATCGCTAATTTTGATGATTAATTACAGAAAAAAAATTAAAGTGAATTTTGGATTTCTTTCAAGGGCTATATACGACGATTTTGGCGGAGAATTTAAAAAAGTGAAAAAGGGCATTTTGAATCTTTTGAGGGTTACCTAATAAATTTATTAACCAATAAAAATTATTCTTTAAATTTTTATAGTATGCTAGTAATTGATGACTTTCTTAACATTTTTAGTTGACTATGTACAACAAATTACACTCATAAAACGATAAGATTGAATCAAAAAAATTTTTGTAAGATCGACTACAGAATATGGTCAGTATATGGACCGTTATATGCACTATTACCTAGACAAATATTGTTTAAACATGTAACAATTGTTTTGAGAATGTAATTTTAATAATGAACATTTATTAAAAAGACAACTTTAGTTCATTCCTATTCATAGATTTATATAAATTTATCAGATAATTATAAATTGTTGTAAGCTTTCAAAGTATCATAGTAAAGAGCCACTTTCAACACATTTTCAGTCGATTTAGTACAAAGAAATGCATTCTATTGTTTCAAAACTTGTGCAACGGTGCATTTTTTCATAAAAATTGCTTGAAAAATCACCAAATTTGGTCTATTTTTAACTAATAGTCATCAAACTTTCATTTCTCTCACATGCTTTACCGTAACTATGGATTTTACTGGGCGCATCGAAATTGGAGAAGACAAAAGCGACTGCCATAATTACAGAGGGATCAGCTTATTAAGTACCGTAAGTAAAATATACTCAAAAATACTTGTTCGTAGGGTAATGAAAATAACAGAAGAAAAGAGTTCGGAAGTCCAAAGTGGGGTTTTGCCAGGAAGGTCATGCACGGATCAAATATTTAGCTTAAGACAAAACAGAAAAAAGAAAAAAAGACAGAAAAAAGCTTCTGAGTAGAAAAAAAGTTTTCTGTGCATTTGATCACCTAGAAAAAGCTTTTGACAAGGTGAATAGAAGAAAACTTTCGGAAGTGCTGAAAGAATACGGAGTAAATGGATGGTTCCTACAAGCTATAAAACCAATATATACGTGTAGCAAAGCGAGTATAAGGGTAAATGGGAAACTGAGTGACTGTTTTGACATTACAAAAGGCGTTAGGCAAGGATGCGTTATATCTTCATGTCTATTTGTATTATTTATGGACAAGTGTTTAAGAATAGCCCTTTTCGACGAAGAAGGTGTGGATCTCGAAACAGTAAGGGTACGTAGGTTAGCGTTCGCAGATGATAAGGTTGTCATGGCATAATCTATCGAATATTTGCAAAGAATTTTGAATAAACTGAAAGCAAGCATGAAGAGCATGGGCCTCAAAATTAACGCAAATAAAACAAAAAATACGGTGATCTAAAGAAAGAGTGAGAAAACAATACGCGAAATTGTATTGAATGATGAGATAATTGAACAAGTAGATCAATTCGTATACCTTGGTAGCTTATTTGCTAGGGACGCGAAAATTGATGAGGAGTTAGATAGACGCATAAACGAAGGTAAGAAGATTATTGGTAGAGCAGGCCCCTTCATCAGAAGTAAAAATCTATCAAATAAGGTTAAAATGGCAATAAATAATTCTATATTTGTACCGACTGTACTATACGGCAGCGAGACATGAATCTATCAATAAAATATAAGAGTAAAATCAAATCGATTGCTATGAGATTCTTGCGCATAATATGCAGGAAAGTTCTGATGGACAAAATGAGTAACGAGATAATTCTCAAAGAATATGGTGCGGAAGAGACACTAGTTGGCACGTGGGAAAGAAATCCATTAAGATGGTTCGGGCATGTTGAGAGAATGAAAGATGGACGACTAACGAAACAAGTGTATCAAGGTAAAGTGAATGGCAGCGTGCCCAGAGGCAGACCGCGGAAGAAATGGTTAGAATTTGTGAATGAGACTCTAGTTAAAAGACACATAAGAAGTCACAGAAAC
>JAAAKG020000895.1:0-21857 GCA_010014905.2 Druon quercuslanigerum
TTTTCGAAATTATTTGTTTGTAGAACTGTAGAACTCTTAAGGAACTATAGGAATAATAAAGAAAAAGTTGATTTTCTGAGAAGTGAGGGGCTGGCTGTTTTTTTTTGAAAAATTTTTTTTGGGTCAAATTTCTGGGAACTTTTTTTAAAAAGTATCAGGAACTATATAACTTTTAGTCTACTTATTCGCCAGAACTATTTCTAAAAGTTATTAGGAACTATAGAACTATTCAAAAGGATGTCAGAACTCTAGAAAAAAATTCAAAATTTGGAATGTGGGGGGCCAACTTCACACGCATAATTTCCTCCCTTAAAACTCAATAAAAATGATACAAAAATTACCCTCTTCCCAATAAAAAATTCTTCCTTTAAACTCAATAAAAATGTTTAGAAGAAAAAAACGAAAAAAAATTGAAAACCCAAATTTCCTTACAAACTCGACAATCTTAAAAATATAAAAGGGCCCTCTAAAAATTCAACAAAAATTCAACACTAAACCTTCCTCGCTTATAACTGGATAAAAAATGTTATATTACTAAATTTGCGCATTTTCAACTCAATAAAATGTAAAAATAAAAAACTTCCTCTTTCAATTCGAAGCAAATTAAATACCAAATTTCTGCGCTTTCTTTTAAAATTGGAATTGTAAATTTCAAATTTTTTAAGATAAAGAAATCCTTTCAGTTAAATTATTTTTATTTTAAGTCGATTCAAAATATTAGTTGTTCAAAGTTTAATTTATTTTTAAAATTAATATATGATATTATGTATATTTTAAAATTATTATTTCAAAACGAATCAAACATCTTTTTTTACTATATTAAAACCTTTTAAAATCTTCAAAATTTGACTTCCAAATCTTCAAAAATCTACACTTTGTTTAAAATTTCTTTAAATCTTCAAATTTTTATATTATTTTGAAAATGTTTTCAAAACTTTGAAATATCTTTTAAAACGAGTCGAATTTTTTCTAAAATGTTTAAAAATTGCTACAAAATTTAAAAAAATGCCTTATTTTTCAGATTCTTTTTTGACCATCTTAAAAATATTTTTAAATATTCTCTTAAAATTAATTTAAAAAAATAAAAAATCATTCTTAATTCTCAAAAAGCTTCTAAATCTTTTATTCGAAATCTGCAAAAATCTACACATAAAAAAATAATTATAAAAGCATTTAATGGATATAGCATTTAATGGTAAATCTATTAATGTTAAGTTTTTTAAAAATTGAAAATAGTTTATAAAGTTTTTGATTAGAAACAGTTTAATTATTAACGTAAGTTTGGCAAATTCTTTCATTTTAAAAGGATTCTTAATTAGCTTGTAAAAAAACAGAAAAGATAGCAAGATTATTTTAAATTGCCTTATCAGGTACAGATTATCAAATTTATCATAAAAAAATGTGATTTCTGTTTCAAGAGATTCAGTTAGAAGATATTATTAAATATATTAGCACCATCAATTAATTAAATAATATTAAAAACATAATTAATAATTTCTTCAATTTGTCCCAAATCTCAATGAATTTGAATAATAATTCAAACAAATTTTTATTTTATCTTCTTATACTTAAAATTTAGTGCATATTTAGGTAAAATTAATGTGGCAACTATATTGAATTCAATTTAAACCGCTTCAAATTCCTAACTACTCAAGTCCAAGTATTGAATTTTCAGTGAGATAGATGAAATTTTTACCAAGAAAGATCAGTTCAACAGAAACTGGAATAGTTAATTTTTCAGTGAAAAAAATTAATTATCCACTAAAAAAATCTAATGATGGATCTTTAACTGTAATATATAATTTTCAAATGAAAAAGATGAATTTTTCCCAAAAGAGTTTAATTTTCAACCAAGAATTTTTATATAACCGAAAATATAAATTTTTACTCAAAAAGATGAATTTTCAAACAATTAGATTAATTTTTTTAAACAAATAATTGCATTTTTAACTGAAAAAGATTAATTTTCAACCAAAACTGAAGTATGTAGTTGAATTTTCATTTTTAAAAAATCAATTTTCAATCAAACTGATGAATTTTAAACTAAAATATAACAGGGGTAGTTGAATATTAAATCAAGAAGATAAATTTTTAGCTAAAATTATGGAATATTTAATTGGATAAGTAGTTACATTTTCAGTTTAAAGAAATTGCAACAAAAATCAAACAAAAAAAGTGATGAATTTTCAATTAAAATTATGTATCTTTAACTGGAGTAGTTGAATTTTAAAAGAAAAAGAAAATTTCTAAAAATAGTTAATTTCAGTAATATAAAGTTACTTTTAAAAATAACAAATGCTTGTTACTCAATTTTATATTTATATTGAAAAAAATAAAATATTAAAAATGTCTCAGACAAACCTCTGTGTGGAATTTCTTGATTTCTTTCGATTGTTCTAATTTGATCTAACGTCCTAATAATTGGCGATAAACCTCCATGTACACAAAGAACTTGTTCGTCGATTAACTGTAACAAAAAATCAAACCACATATATTAGCACACATATTTATTTATTTATTTATTGTAGAATCTTCTAAACTGTTACCACTTTAACTTTAAAGTTTGTCTTTAAATCAGATATCAAATTCAAAAATTTGACTGTGAAATTCTTCGAAATGAAAAAAAAACAATAATTCAACAATCATATTTCTGGACATTAAAAAGGAACTAAAAGTTTATTGGTTTACATTTCATTTTTTTAACAATTTCAAATTATTTAATTCTAAATAAAAGGCTTCGTAGTGGTTCTATGGAACTAGAGAACGTATAGAAAAAAGTATCTTTCTAAAAATAGTGGTATCTTCAAAAATGAAAATAAAGTATTAAAAAAGTAGCCTTTTTAAATCGGTAAATAATTAGTTTTTTAAATAAGAAAAAGTAGTGTCAAAAAACTTTTAACTAAAAGAACAACATTTTAAAATCAAAACTTTCTTCGTATTTTTCTGTATTTAAATAACTGCGTTTAAGACTGCACAGGAGGAGAAACGAACGATCTAGAATTTACGGTGACAATACAGAAATATCAGACTTCATAGCCCAAAATTCTTTCAAAAACAGGGAAAACAGGTTCATTTCTTTTACGAAAATACGGGACTATAATAGGGCAATAAATTCAATGTAAAAAGCTTCAATTCCTAAGATTTCTAGTCGAAATATACTGTATTTACAACAACAAAAAAACAGATTTATTTTGTAACAAGAGATGAATTTTCAAAATAAGAGTTCGAGTTTTCAAGGTAAAAAAGTTGAATTTTTTAGAAAATAGATGACTTTTAAAAGCCTGAAAATATTCAACCAAAGAAGAAAAAAAATTTTCTCACATTGTTGAACTTTGAAGCTAAAACGATGAATTAGCTACTAAACAGTTGAATGTTTTACAATAAAATATCAATGTTCGACAAATTTAATTTTCAACCAAAGAGTTACGTTTTTAATCAAATACATTATTTTATTACGAAAAAAAAGATTTTTTTTTAATTAGTTCAACTTTTAAACAAAGAATAATATTTTATTTTTATTTCTAATTATTTACAAGATTGTTTAATTTTCAAGCCAAAGACGAATTTTCTACAAAAAAGTTGAATTTTCAACATAAAAATATGAATTAAAAAAGAAGTTTATTTTTAACCAAATAGTTAAATTCTCAGCCAAAAAATTAATTTTTGACTAGAATGATGAAACCTTTAACAGCAAAAATCAAGTATTTCATCTATCAACAAAATAGTTGAATTATTTATCAAATTTTGTCATTTTCAAGCCAAAAAATGCGAATTTTTCACCAATATTTTTCAGTAAAGAAATAAAACAAATTTCTACCTAACTTTTAAATTTTCAAGCTAAACAGGCGAATTAGCTACAAAATAGTTACATTTTTAACAACAAAGTATGCATTTTCGACAAAGAAGTTTATTTACAAACGAAATACATTAATTTTAGACTAAATTATGATTCTTCAACAAACAAAAAAAATGAATTTTTAAGAAATTAATTCAATTGTTAACGAAAGAGTTCAATTTTCAACCAGATCGTTGAATTTTCACGTCAAAAAGACAAATTTTCTACTAAATGTTTAAAATTTTAACGCGAAAATATGGATTTTCAACTTAAATTATGAATCCTTAACAGAAAAATTAATTTGAACACAGTAGTTTAACTTTCAAACAAATAGTTAAATTCTCTACCAAAATTTTTTAATTTTCTACTAAAAATGATGACTTTCTAACAGTTAGTTTAATTTTGAGCCCAATAGTAGAATTTTTAACCAAGAGAGATAACGCCCTGAACTAAAACAATAATTTTAGAATTTTCAATAAAAATAATTAACTTTGAACAAAAAATAGTTGGATTCACCTATTGGGTTCTATTTATTCAGTTCGCATTTAAGCGAGAAAAAACGTGAAAAAAGGGAAGTCTTTTGAAAACAAGAGGAAAAAAGGAATTTAAAAAAAGGCGCTCGAAGATATGATGAGATTTTTTCAGAAACTCATCTACTGTTCAATTTTGATTCATTTATTTCTGTTTTTTAGGTAGAATACTTTCTTTTCGCATACCTATCTCTCATTTTTTATTACAAAACAAACTGAAATCCGTTAATGCGATCAATTTTTTTATATTACTGTAATAAAAAAGTAGCATTCTCTGAAACAGTATTAAAGTGGCAAAAAAGTGGGTACCTTTGAAACCTGTTAAGAAGTTTGAATGGTGCAATATTTTATGCATGCATTGAAAATTTAAATACAGAACTAAAAAATGCGAACTTACGGCAGCAATTGTGAGCAGATCAAATACCCTGCAGCAATACTTCCACGCATTTGCATTTCCGTATTTGTTTTGACACTCATCTGTAATACAAAGTAAGAACAACAATTTAGAATAAAAAAACGGCCTTTTATCGAAATTGTCGAAAGACTCGAAATATACTTTCATTTTATCAGTAAAAATGATTCATATCAAAATTTTAAAGAACTCTAATTACCTTTCTAGGCTTAATATCCTTCTTTGGTCGCAGAATTTTACAAAAGTTGGAGAAATTCTTGAATAAAAATGAACAATAACATTTTTCGCAAAATTGAAACAATACAGAACGATTTTTTGACAGTTAGTTCCACGTTTAACAAATATACATGAATACGAAACAAAGTTAACACAAATAGAAAGATCAAAGATTCATATATCCTATTTAAACTCATTTGTTGCTACTTCCGACAGATTATTTTTTATTTTCCTAACTCGTTCCCATCTCTATCGAACCCTAAAATAAATCCTATCCATCCCGAAAAACGGTTTCATATCGACTTTTCTAAGAGAGATCATCAAAATTTCAGGAATTCCAAAAACAATGATTGTTCCCTTTTCTGCGATAATTGCGCCTTCTCTGATAAACGAATTTTCAAACCTAGTCACGTTGGTATACTGGCGCTTCGGATTCTATCAGAGACATTGACTGACAGAAATATTTTTCTAACAAAAAAAAAACAAACAATTATTGCTCTATTTATTATGATTTTCAAAAGATTATAAAAGTAAATTTCGATTAATTTATACAAGAAAAATTTACTATTTAAAAATCTGATCTGAAAATTAGGTTAGAATTCTTAAATTCCAATCATCTATTATTCGTATACTTGCATAATATGAATAAAATTTGTCGCTGAATACATTAAATGAAGTTTATTTAAGCTTACAGTGCATTAAAATTTTTATGAAATAGTAAAACAATTGTTTTGTTTAACCTATTTCACAAAAATGTGTTTTTTCACTATATAATATGGAAATTCTATCACTGTTTTATAATTCACAAAACAATCTTAAAGACATTTTTATGCAAAAATGAAAATATACCTTTCAATTTTTACCTACTCTTTCTAGTTCCAGTTTTCGACACCAGGTGACGAAATGGTAGACCACCCCATTCCCAATACTTTTTTTTTAAATTCAGTCTATTAAATTAAGTTTTAAGAAATTATAATGCAATGCTAATTGCTCATTATTTATGCAAATATATGGATTAAATTTGAAAATATTAGACATCTTTAAAAAATCATAACTTTTTCCTAAAATTTAAATAAAACTTAGATCTCAAGAACTAATAAAATTGATGAACCTGATATTTACCTTTTCCTCAAGTTTTCTTTTATAATTTTCAAATATACAATTCGCTATAAAATACTAAATTATTAAGACTGAAAGAGAGACGACTAGAAAAGTTTCATTAATTTTTTCAAAATTCCGTGACTTCCAGGTCTTCCAGGTTTTGTGTCAACAAAAATTCTTACCAGAAAAAAATATTAAACTTCAAAAATTTTAATATCTTTTAGAATATTTTCTTTTAAATCGTATATACTGCGTGCTGTGTAGATTTAAATTTAAAACTTTCATCAATATTTCTATAAAATCTATAATATCTGATATTTCTTAAGTTCTTAACTTTATAGTTCGTAAATATATACGATTTTTGCTTCTTCAAGCAGATTAATGAATTGATATTTTAAAAAATTTACTTTATATCACATAAAATAAGTTTTTCCGTCATTTACCTATGATTCTAAAAAAAAATAATGAAAAAAAAAACAAAGTTAACCTTTTTTGAAAAAATTCTCGATTTAGTTTTTTTATATGTACGCCATTTTGGTACTTTTTAAAATTTTTAAAGCTTTTTAAAGGAATTTGAAAAAGTGTAGATTGAACGACAAGCTGCAGGAAAGAAAGCTAAATTACGTCAAATTCTTTTCAAGATAATACTTTTAAAAGAAAACTTTTGTTTATTTATTCATAATTCACCCACAAATTCAAATAACCTGTTTATGGTAAAAGCTTGTTACCGAAACATAGCTAGGTGTCTACCCAACGGATGATTTTAAATTCTCGGTCATTTCCCGGCCAATTTAAATATGTTCAAAATACTTGAGTGATTTAAAACGATTTTTTAATTTTGCAAGAGATTTTTAAACACTCAAAAAAATGGTAAAGAATTTTAATTCTGATTTGTAACAGGGAATTTAGTAAGGGAAGAAAAAAATTATAAGTCTTTACGGAAATTCCCGCTTCCAAAGTAAAAATTATAGTTCTTTACAACATTTTCTACTATCACTATATTAACTATACTATAGTAACTCCTGAAATTTAGAATTTTTAAATTCAAATGAATTCTCACTTGCAACAAGGAATTTTCAAAGCCTGTGAATTATGACATACAAGAGTAATTTTATTAAATTCCCTTCTTCTCAGAATGACCAAAAAAACTTCCATTTTCAAAAAATGTCTAACTTTTCTTGTTTTCCTTGACCATTATTATCCAAATATCATCTTTTTGAGCTTGTTACCTTTTAAACATCAAATATTTTATAAACGAAAGAAAATAATACAATTTCAGAATAAATCCAAAATTTTCAAATTAATTGATTAATGTCAACAAACAAATATGACAAACGGACAAATCTTTAATGAAACTGTTGAATGTTTTAATATAAAGATTATATTTTAATAATAATAATTAAATATTCGACAAAGCAGATGCATTTTCTAGTAAATAGTTGAGTTTTCAAGTCTAAAAACGATTTTTTAACCCGGAAAGTTTAATCTTCAAAAAAAAAAAGATGGATTCTTAACAAAAAATGTATTAGTTGATGTTAAAAATAAACATTTTTACTGAAGCGGCTAAATTTTCGACCAAAAAGTTTAACTTTCTACATAATAAATTCAAAATTCATTGAAATAGTTGAATTTTTAGCCAAATTTTTTAAATCTCTACCTGCAAAGATTAATTTTTAAACAAAAAAGTGCACCAAAAATGGACTCCAACTAAATAAGATGAAATTTCTACCAAGAGATGAATTAAAACAGTTGAATTTTGAATCCGAAAATATGAAGTTTCAACAAAAAAAAGGTAATTTTATACCAAACAGTTGCATTTTTAACTAAAAAAGAAAACAATCTAAATAAAGAAGATTAGCATTCTGCCAAAATAAACGAATTTTTAATTTAAAAAAAAAATCAATTTTTAACAAAAAATGGAAGAGTTACATTTTAAGTTCAAAAAAGTAATTAAATTTTATTTGTTAAATAAAATAATTTTCAAAAAAATACTATAATTTCCAACAAAAGTCATAAACCTTCAACAAAAGAGATAAATTTTAAATAAGGCAGTTCTATTTTTCCCAAGCAGCTTGTTTTCTTACCCAAACAGAAAATTTAATTTCTACTAAAATAAAAAATTTTCAAACCAAAAAGACCCAACAGCAAAACCAAATGCATAATCTAAGACTACTCTAAGAGTCTTAATATTGTAAAACTTTTAATATAGAACATTTAATAAACAGAATAAAGTAATTTCAAATTTTAATAATTAAGGTTTATTATTCATTACATTTTTTTTAAGGGTCCCTTATAGAAACTCCCTGATTTTTGTAATTTTTTTTCAGAATCTCTAATAAAATGCCCTGCCCTTTTCCTGATTTCCAGGTTTTCTCTGACTTACGGCCACCCTGACTTTTCCAAATCAGAATTAAAATTGTTTTCTAAAATTCATGTTCCATATAAAAAATTTGTGGCTTTATTTTTGAAAATTATTTCTCGTATTTTTTTTTTTTTTTTTTGACAACAGTTATAAATCAATTTTGGATAAAAGGGTTTATTGCACCTTATGACACAATGAGAAAATTTTAAAAATATTTTTGAATAAAAATAAAATTTTAGTATTGAATTTCGACTTTAATTTATAATTATTTTATTCTATACAATTTAACAGAAACTGTTATTGAGACCAAACTTGATGAAAAATTATTATTAATAATTTAAATGAATTAAAACGTCCAATTAAATTATTTTTAACCGATTATAGGTATCAAACATCTTTTATACATCGAAAATTTAAATTATTAAAGGAAACTCCGTCCTAAAGTAAAAATTTTAGTTCCTTAATAAAATTCCTGTTCTAAAGTGAACCCAACATAAAATTTGTAATTCTTTTAGAAAATTTTGCATATTGGTACATTCGAGAGAGAAATCCCGGTCACAGAATCAAATTTCCGGTTTTCCCGAATTCCTCGTAATGTAATGTAATGGTACAAAAAATGGAAAATTCCATTTTCATACAACTTCACCGTGCTTGTGAGATCTGCTGTTACTTCTAAGACTTAACAAATTTTGTGAGGCTCTGTTAATCGTAAAGCCACAAGGCGATTGCTCGTCGCAAAAATTAGACAAAACCAAAGCTGCTCTTAAACGTACATAACTTACATTGCTACAACGAACTATGATAGTTTGTTTTAAAGAATCGTATTTTAAAATATCAATCTTATCTTTGCACCCCTCTTCTCCGAGAAACTGTCTAACACTTTTTTGTATAAAAGCCTGCATCATAGCAGCACTTTCTGGAAGCCCAGATTCTTTTGTACTCACGAAAATTTCTAGATAATACATTACGCCTCTATTCTTTCAAGATTCTCAAAACAATTCAACAACCTAAAGAAATTTGTGAGGTTAGGCTAACGAAAACACAAGCAATTTGTATCGGCCAGAAACTACAACAGCAAAATTATTATTCTAAACCGGCTATAAATACTCAAAATACCGAAGATGAAGTTAATGAACACTTTTTACAAATTCGCTTTTTCATAAAATTAATAAACACGCACGTTCCGTTCACACGGAATTCAACAATGCCGACACTGGAAGAAAAATTCGACGCATGCGTACAATGCTAAGTGGCGGGATATTTGAAATTAATTTTTTTTTAATTCGCTAAAGGACCGTACTTAAATTACGTAAAGGATTATAGGCCTTCTCTAAATCCGAGAACTTCATTTTCAAAATTCCCTGATTTTTCCTTAACTAATTTTTCATTTTCCCTAATTTATAATATTCAAATACTAGCATTTTAATATTGTTATACTTTTATTTTAAAATCTTTTTATAAACGGAATAAAACAGTATTTCATATACAAATTTAAAAGTTTAAAATTGAATAATTTATTTTAAACAAAAAAAATGTATTTTCTGCTTTACAAAATGGCTTTTTATATAAATACTTAAATTTTCAATAAAAAAATTACATTTCTAATAAAATAGTTGAATTTTCAACCTATAAAGACAATTTACAAACAAGAAGGGGCCATAGTTTTATATTTCTATCAAAAAAAGATGAAATTTATACACAAAAAAAAGGAATTTTAAAATTAAAAAGACGAAATTTTAAACCAAGAAATTTTTTTTATTTTACCAAAAAAGGAGCATTTTCAAATGAGTAAGATTAAGTAAACAAGATCAGGCTTTTCCACTACACAGTTAAATTTTCAACCAGACATACTTAAAAAAATTGTTTACAATGTAGTTCAACTTTTGCCCAATTGGTAGAATTTTGAATTAAAAAAGTTCAATTTTCAACAAAATAATTAATATTTCAACCAAAGGGATGAATTTTCAACTAAAAATATGAAACATCAAAAAAATGGTCTCTTGACAAAGTAATTCAACCAAAATTTTCGACTAGAATAGTTGAATACTCAAGCAGAGAAGAATAATTTGTATCCAAAAAGTTGACTTTTTACGATCGAAATATGAATTTTTAAACAAGAAATAAGTTTCCATAAAAATATTGAACTATCAATCCCATAAGATAAATTTTTAACCAAACAGGATGACTTTTCAAGAAACAGATAATTTTTTATTTGAAAAGAAAAAGTTTTAAATAGTTGAACTTTTATCTAAAGAAGATTTCAGTTAAGTTTTCAAGCTCAAAATATGCCATTTTTAACCAAAAATAAGTTTCTACGAAAAAAATTGAATTTTTAATCTGAAAATACGAATTTTGACAACAAAACAGGATGAATTTTTAACAAAATAGTTGAATTCTCCACCAAACAATTGCACTTTTATCAAAGAAAGATGTAATTTCTGGCAAGGGAGGGTGAATTTTCATGTAAAAAAGAGAAACTTTAGAAAAAGAGAAGAATTTTCAAACGAACACAGTTGCATTTTTATTCAAGACAGATAAAATTTCTTCTGAAGCAGGTTCTTTTTTCAACTTTCAAAAAAATAGTTAAACTTGTATCCAAATAAGATTCTAGTTCACTTTTTATCACCAAAATAAGAATTGTTAATAATTATTAGTTAATTTTCTCCTAAATATTTCAATTTTTAACCATAAAGCTCGAGTTTTTAACAGGATTGTTATTTTAAACCAAACAAGTTGCATCTTGCATAAGAAAAATCAGATTTATACTAAAGCAGGTGAATTTTTAAATAAAAAATACCAATTTTCGAGAAAAAAAGTTTAAATTTTATTGAAAAAGATGTAAATTGACTTTTTAACAGAAAAATACGAATTGTAAACAAAACAGTTACACTTCTATCGAAGAAGGATGCAATACTTCTACTAAAAAATATGAATATTTTTCATCTAAAGCAGATTTCAGTTGACTTGTCAGCAACAAAACATTAATTTTCAACACGAAAAAAGTTTGAATTTTTAACCCCAAAAAAACGAATTTTTAACAAACCAGTTGAATTTTCAACAAAAAAGGATGTTTTTAAAAAAAATTGTTAACTTTTCAACTAAATAATAAAATTTATAACTAAAAAGATGATTTTCAGAAGAAATTTTTTGCGAATTTGCAAAAATTACGTACATGGTTTGAACTAGTATTTAAAATCCTAATAAAATTAACCGAAGAATTGGATTTGATAAAAAAAACTAGTTCCTAACATAAAAACAGTATAAAAAAAACCTTACTCCCAGGAGTTCAATACAAAAAAAAATGATAGAAAATGTAGAATTTACAAACAAAAAAGGCGAATCATCTACCAAAACATTTGAGTTTTCAATCCGAAAATATTAATTTTTATCAACAAAATTAATTTTAAACAAAATTGTTGAATTTTAAAGCCAGGCAAACGAAAACGGAACAATTACATTTTTAGTTTACAAACAAAACTAATTTTGAACAAAAAAAAAACACTAATTTTTCAATCAAATCAAACAGTTAAAATTTCAGTTAAACACAAAAATTAATCTTCAACAAAAAAGGATTCTTTAACAAAGTGGTTTAACCTTTTAGCAAATACTATACAAAAAAATTATTTCCAACAGAATTGTTGAATTTTAAAGCTAAAAAACTTATTTTCTGAAAAAAAAGAATTGAATTTTCAACCGAAAAAATAAAAGTTTGCAACCAAATAAATAAATTCTTAACTAAAAAACCTGAATCTTTAACCCACAAATTCAGTTTTAACCTTTAATCGAATAGTTGAATTAGCCACCAACATCAAAAATGAATTTTTAACCAAATAATTGAATTTTCAACCCAAATACCACTTTTTAACAAAAGACATAAATTTTTAACCAGAAAAGGTACATTTTCAGCCAAAAATAGAATTGCTGAATTTTCAGTTAGGTTGAGAGAATTAATTTAAAAAAAAAGAATTTTTAACATCACAGTTAAATTTTCAACTAAAATGATAAATTATGAGGAAAAAAAATGAATTACTATCACAGCAGTATCACTTTAAACTAAGTACGTAGTTAAATTTTCAATCAAAAAGGTCAATTATCAACAAAAAATGTAATTGTTGCTATTTCAACTAAAAATATTTTTATTTCAAGTTAAAAATATTTTAATTCTACCAAAAAGAAGAATTTTCAAAGAGATAGTTAAATTTGTAACTAAAAAATTAATTTTGACCTCAAATGATGAATCTTCAACCGAAAAAAACGAAGTTTTAAACAAATAGTTCAATTATCTACCAAACAAGACCAATTTGCAACAAAGTAGATGTATTCTCAACTAAAAGGGATACATTACCAACCAAAAATAGAATAGTTGAATTTTCAGTTAAAAAATTAATTTTCAACAAAATAGTTAAATTTTTATCCAAACATATGAATTTTCAATGAAGAAAATTACAGTTCTACCAAAAAAGACAAATTTTCAACTAAAAATATAAATTTTTAACATAAAATGAACTAGTTCAATTTGCAGTTCAAAAAATGAATTTTCAACCAAAAGAAAGAGAAGAATTTTTAACATAATAGTTAAACTTTCAATCAAGGAGTTTAATTTTCAGCCAAAATGATAAATCATGAGAGAAACAATCAATGTTGCATTAAGTAATTTTCCGTCCATAAAAAAACAATTTCATAAAAAATGTTGAATTTTTGATCCAAAGAGAGGAATTTTCTACAAAACAGTTGAATTTTCAAACCCATAATTTTCCCTGACACTTCAGAATTCCCTGACCTGTAGCAACCCTAGGACAAGAGTAAAACTTCTTCAAATTTTTTCTACACACCTGTAATAAAATTGATAATTGTAGTTAAGGATGATTTGAAATTTTACTCACCGTAAAAACCATAAACATGCGTGATTTGCCGCGATTCGTGATTTCCACGCAATAACGTTATCCTATTGGACCATTTTGCCTTCAGCGTCAAAAGGCGGGTAAATGTTTCTAAGCTGTAGTAACCCCTGTCCACAAAATCTCCCATAAATATGTAATTGGTATCAGGTACGGGACCTCCATTACGAAAAAGTTCCTCCAGATCGTAGAACTGAAATAAAGTCGAGCGGCATTCAATGAATATTTAGTCATAAATAATTTAAGAAAAATTAACAAGCAGAGGATTCAAATCCAAAGTTAAGAGATTATAAAATCTAACTACGGTTAAATTTTCAGTTTAACAAAAATTAATTTTCCACAACAACAACAACAACAACAAAAACTTCAACCAAACGGATGAATTTTCAACTAAAACTATGAATCTTCAACAAAAAGAAATTAATTTTAAATCAAATGGTTAAACTGTTTACACAAGAGTTTAACTTTCAACCAAATGGTTTTCTTTTCAACTGGAAAAAGATCAATTTTCAAATAAATGTATAACTCTTCAAATTGAATAGTTGAATTTGAAACCAAAGAGATGAATTTTCAACCAAGAAAATTAATTTCTAACAAACAAAACGAATTTTGAACAAAAGATATTCATTTTATCTAAAAAAAGATCAATTGTACACCAATAATGGGATAATTAAATTTTCAGTTGGCAATATTAATGTTTAACCAAAGAGATACTATAAAATATTCAACTGAAATATTTACATTTGCTGTTAGAAAAAATAATAATTTTCACCCCAAGAAAAAACGAGCGTTTAACAATATAGATAATTTTTTAACCAAAATAAGATAAATTTTTATTTAAAAGTATGAATCTTCAACTAAAATAGTTCAATTTAAAAGAAGGTGCATTTTCAACCAAGAAAATTAATTTGTAACAAACAAAACGAATTTTGAACAAAATTCATTAATTTAATCTAAGAAGAGAATTTGTTAACCAAAAATCGAATAGTTAATTTTTCACTTCAAAAGATTAATTTTTAAACAAAGAGATGTGATATAATATTCAACTGAAACAGTTACATTTTCAGTTTAACAAATAATAATTACCAGTACAAGAAAAAATGAATTTAAAAAAATAGCTCATTTTTCAACCAAACAGGTGAATTTTCAATTAAAATAATGAATCTTCAACTGAAATAGTTAAATTTTAAACGAGAAAGATAAATTATCAACCAAGAAGATTAATTTATACAAAAAAAGATGAATTTTGAACAAATACATACATCTTTATATAAAAAAGATCAATTGTCAACCAAAAATCGAGTAATTCAATTTTTAGTACAAAACATTTATTTTTAAACGAATAGATGAACTTGGATATTCAACTGAAATAGCTACATTTTCAGTTTAAAAAATATATAAAAATAATTTTCAGTCCAAGCAAAGACGAATTTTCAACAAAATGGCTCTTTTTTCAACAAAAGAGATGAATTTTGAATCAAAAGATAGATTATGAACCAAGAAGATTAATTTCTACCAAAAAAGGCGAATTTTGAACATAATACATACATTTTTATCTAAAAAAGATAAATTGTCAAACAAAAATAGAATAGTTAAATTTTCAGTTGACAAAATTAATTTTTATCTAAAGAGATATGATAGAATATTCAACTGAAATACTTACATTTTCAGTTTAAAAAAATATTTTTTCAGCTCAAGAAAAAACCAATTTTCAACCAAAGAAATGAATTTTTAATTAAAATTTGGAACAAAAAATGTAGTTGACAGATAAAATAAAACGGTTAATGTTAAACCAAGAAGATTATCTTCAACCAAAAAAGGCGAATTTTGAACAAAATAAATAAATTTTTAACTAAAAAAGATAAATTGTCAACCAAAAATCGAAGTTAAATTATCAGTTCACAAAATTAATTTTTAACCAAAGAGATAGAATCGAATATGCAACGGAAATAGCTACATTTTCAGTTAAAGAAATAATATATTTTCAGCTCAAGAAAAAAGGAATTTTCAAGAAAAAAGCTCATTTTTCAACCAAATAAATGAATTTTCAATTAAAATTATGAATCTTTAACCAAAACATTATTCTTTAACAAAAGCGTTTAACTTTCTGCAAAGTTATTACATTTTAATTAAAAAAAGATTAATTTTTAACAAAAATGTAGTTGACATTTCAACTAAAAACGTAAATGTTCAACCCATAATAGAATAGTTGAATTTTCCGTTGCAAAAATTAATTTCAAACAACAAAAAAACGAATTTTAAACAATATAGTAAAATTCACTAATATGAAATACTACTCTCTACTAATAATTAGACATTCAGATCAGTTTCTAGCAATTTTCTCTTAAAACAGAGTTAGAAAGTCACTATTTTTCTGAATTTTTCAACTTCTGTTATTCTTCTTATTTTATTATTCTTTATAATGATATTCTATAAGAATAATGCTATCAAAAGCTGCAGTTTTTGTCAACAATTATCCACCTTTTTTCACTTTTCAATTAGAGCGATAGTGATAGTTGCGTTTTCGCCCTGAAATTATGAAAATTTTAACTTTTTTTTTAAACTTTTTACTTATGAATAAATAACAACTAAACATTAAAAAGAATAATTTTTTAAACAATCTTTCTTCTTTGTAAATATATTTGTGTTTGGGAATAAAACAGATAATTGAAATATTCTTTAAATTTTCTATGTGGATCATATTAAATATAATTTTTTCTTGAAGTATTTACTGAAAGCCTTTATAAATTAGTATTGATTATTTATTCCGAACTAAAAAGTCAATGAAGAGATAAAAATTTCAGAAAAACCTTCTACTTCTAGAATTACTCTAAGAAAAGATAGTTATAATTATAAAGAATAATACATTGCATTAGCTATTATTTTAATAAGTAAAAAGTGGACAAAGTTAAAAAAAGATTTTAAACTGCAAATAACTAGCATTAATCTAGGAGAAGATGGTAATAAGTAATAACCGCTCTAAATGAAAAGTTGACAAAAAGTAGGGAATTGTAGAAAAAAAACTGCATCTTTCTATCATTAATCGTGGAGAATATTATTATAAATAATAATACATAGTTTAAACAAATTTTTCTGTCAAATTAAATTTACTATTGCCTGGTTCTAACTAAAAAGTAGAAAAAAAAGTAAAACAAAAAAAGTAGAAAATTTTATAAGACAATAATAAATTGTGTAAACAATTTATATAAACATCTAATTATCAGTTAAAATTTATTTTTATTAACTCTATAAAACAAGACTTTTGGAGGTGATACTAAAAAACTGATCATTAATCTTCAATCTATAGCTAATTTGAAAGATGAATTTTGAGTTTCAACGCGAATTCAAACAAATCTGGGGTTGAAATACATGAAAATTCGATTTAAAAAAATGTTCCATTCATTTTTCGACAACCCTGTTAGAAATAGTCCCATAAAAAATTGAACTTTTATTTGATCTTCTAACATAAATTAAACTTAACATTGTTAAAAATTCATTTTAAAAACTACAATTTGCCAAGGTACATCCCATTTTTTGCTGCGCAACAGTAGCAAAAGCAATAAAACTAGTATGCAATCACCGACGAAAGTTTGAGGTTATAATAAAAAACGCAATCTAACCTGGCCGTGAATATCACCACAAACAGTAACCGGGGTGGAAACAGGTTGAATGTTGGACTCCTCTAGCAGTAAGTCACAAACGAGGTCACAAAGTTGCTGTTGATAGAAAGAAAAACGATAAAATCATTGTCGAATAGGGAAATGAATGCGTAACCTGTAGCACTTGTCACGACCTGACGCAGCACTCAAACCGTTAAAATTGTCGTTCCAGATCGAAGAAAATATTTCCAGAGTATGAAATACTTGCCTTGAGGTCATTTTCTGGCAGGTATTTGCACTCTTTTGCAATATCTATCCATTTATCGATGTCTGACATTTTGGTTCGTGACGTCGAATTTCACCGTGGCATTCACCATTCACCGATCGCACTTCCAATCAACAAAGAAAATATGCAAAATTAATCAACCGATTGTGACTCTGCACGAGGTTTCGAGGAAAACTACGATGGTAGGAAATTCTCTCGTCTTTCCTGAGTTTGTTGCTTTATTAATTCTACTTCCGATATCATGTGTTCATTGTGTACGCACTCATTCACACACACATTGGAAAACGTAGCTTTTGTAATTTGACGCAAGGTGCGCTGTTTACGCAATTTTTGTGTTTTCGCGGGACTACGCAGTTGAAAAAAAATATTTTTTAATTTCTCATGGAAATCGTAAAGAATGGAGTCATTTCAAACTTTTATGAGCGTTTTTGAAAGATGCAGTGTGGAGAGAAACAGCGAGGGACTTGTTGACATTTTAAAGAATGGCCCAAAGTATTTTCAAAACATTTCGGCGAGTGACAGCGGTGAGTAAACATAACCTTACTTTTTTATTCATTTAATGTTTCTTCATATATATAATCGGTTTTTCGAGCTAAAAATATATATCAAATTTAAGTGGTTGTTATTAATATTACTGTACTATGCTTTTGTTTCATATCGAAGAGTCATCAAACTTTTTACTTGTAAAATTTGATTTCCGGTTATGATAATTAATGTATTGTCTTTTGTATGTTGACATATTCTAATCGTATTTATGCTTGTCAGAAATCAGAAATTTATCAATTTACCTTAAACTATTTTATCGAATATCAATTTGAGATCATTTTTAACTGAGTTTAATAATTTGAAGGGATATCAATTTTAGGGTATCTTTTAAATTTCGAAGCAATTTGCAAAAGCATTAAAAAGTTTCAAAGAATTTGAAATATTTCAGGATATTTTAAAATATTGCAAGTATTTTTAAACATATTTCAATGAATGAATAGGATTTTATAGATATTTCTCGATATTTTTAAAAACTTCAAGGAATTTTTATTTTTTAATATTTTGGGGTATTTTTAAAAATCCCAAGGAATGTTTAAAAGAGTTGTATAATTTGAAAGAATTTACCAGGTTTTCACATATTTTAGGGTGTTTTAAAATATTCAAATAAATTTTTCATAGAAGTCAACGATTTGAAGTTATTCTAAATAGTTTTAAGGATTATAGGGTATTTTAAAAAATTCTAAGAAATTTTAAGAAGTTTTAAAAAGTTTCAAGGGATTTAAAAACATTTGAAAGAAGTTGAAGTATTTTAGGGTATTTTAAAAGACTTCACCTATTTGAAGGGATTTCAAATCATTTGAAATATGTTAGGTTATTTAAAAATATTTTAAGAAACTTGGAATATATTTTAAAATATATATTTGAAGGTATAATAATTTGAAGGTATTCCAACGAATTTAAAATATTGTAGGGTACTTTAAAAAATTTCAATTAATTTTAATTGATTTCAACAATTTGAAGCATTTAAAAATATTCCAAGGAATTTTGAATAGATTTCTATAATTTGAATATAATTATATAATAATATTATATATAATAATTTGAAGTTATTTTAAAGGGTTTTAAAGATTTAAGGGTATTTTTAAAATTCCAAAGCATTTTCAAGAGTTTAAAAAAGTTTACAGGGATTTATAAATATTTCATAGGAGTTGAAATATTTTAGGGTTTTTTAAAAGATTCCAAGGAGTTTTCAAGCGCTTTAAAAATTCAAAAGGTTTTGATTCTTTTAATTCGAAGGAATTTAAAAAATATTTGAAATGTTTTAAGGTATTTACAAATATTCCAAAGATTTTTTAATTATATTTAAATAATTTGAAGGTATTCCAAAGGATTTTGAAACATCTTAGGGTAGTTTTAAAAGTTCCAAGGAATTTTAATTTATTTTAAGAAATTTAAGGAGTTTTAAAGAATTTGAAATACTGCAGGATATTTACAAATACTCCAAGGAATTTTGAATAGATTTAAATAATTTTAAATTACTCCAAAGTATTTCAATTAAGTTTAAGTATATACAAATGTTCCAAAGAATTTTGAATATATTTTAATAATTTGAAGACTTTCTACAGGATTCTAAAAATTGTAGGGTATTTTTAAAACTTCAAAGCATTTTCCAGAGCTCTAAAAAGTTTCAAAGAATTTGAAATATTTTAGGTTAATTAAAAAAATTCCAAGGAATTGTAAGAAGATTTAAAAAGTTTTAAGGATTTTCAAAATATTTCAAAGGATATATTAGTGCTTTTTTAAAGATTCCAATGAGTTTTCAAGAGCTGTAAAAAGTTTCAAAGGATTTGAAATATTTTCGGCTATTTTTAAAGATTCCAAGGGATTTAAATTGATTTCAATAATTTTAAAGAATTTCAAGGCGCTTTTAATATTTTGAGATTTTTTCAAATATTCGAAGGAATTTTGAATATATTTCAAGAGCTTTACCATTTTTTTAACGCAATATATTTTAGGGTATATCAAAAGATTCCCTCGAAGATTCATAGTTGAAAATTCATGTTTTGGTCGAAATGTCAATAATTCATTTGAAAATTTACAAAAAAATTAAAATTCGTCATTATAGTTGAAAATTAATTTCTTTGGTTGAAAATTAACTATTCTGTTGTACATTTTTTAGAAAATTAATTTTATAATTGAACATTTAACTAATCCGTGATTGATTAAAGATTTATTTTTTTCAGTTGGAAGTTTAATTATTTGATGGAAAATTCATGTTTTTAGTAGAATATTCATCTTCTTGGTGAAAAATTTATCTTTATAATTGAAAATTTATTTCTTTGGTTAAAGATCTAACTCTTTTGTTGAAAATGCGTTGTTTGTGGGTAAAAATTTATATTGCTTAACTATAAATATAGCTAATTCATTTTACGTTAAAAATTTACCGTTTGCAGAAATGTTAATGCTAAAGAACTTTGTAATATTTGCATGTACCCTTTTACGTAGCAGTTTAACAAAAAAAGAAATTATTTTACTTTTTTACAACAAAATTTTTCCTTGCTGAAACTTTTAAGTAAATTCAGTTTTAATGTTTTCAGGAAAATAACCGATATTTTGTCATTTTTTAAATTTTTTGTATATTTTTTGCCATATAGTACTCAATTAGATAAAAGCTTTAGTCTAGATTCTTTTCTAAGACAAATTCTATACATTTTGAAAGTTCTTCAATCATTTAAAAATAAATAATGAATATACTCTTTAAGAAAGTTGAAAGTTATAATCAAATTGTTTATTGCAAAATGATCAATTGAGATGGCAAAGTTGATCCTTGAAATAAATGCTGTTGAAAATTTAAGAATGAGAAAATTGCATGAAATGAATGAAAAAGAAACAAATTTATCTCTAATAAAGCTTAGCTTTCCATAAACTCTTTTTTCCTCAGAAAAAATTTTAGCAACTCTTTTTGACGTGGAAAAAGGTTTGCTATTTTTCCTTCGGGATGAACTGGAAAGAGGTCTCACTCTTAGAAATTACCAAAGTGCAGTTATCCAAGGATTCCGTTTGGTTGAATTTGTCATGGTTCAATTTGAAAAGCATTATGAACCTTATATTTTACCAACAAAGGTACACAAATGCATGCTTTAAAGAAATACGGAAGATAAACTCGATTCCGTTTCTTTATTCACAATCATTTTGAACTATATGAAAAAATTATTTTAGGATCTTTGTGAGCTCGCAATAAAAATACGATGTGTGCATTTTGTTAAAAAATCAGCTGCGAATGTCTTCAAGAAACTTGTAGAACTATTCAACAGTTTTGAATTACTTCTCGACAAAACTATCGAGTCATTTGGAAGAAGATTGCACGTCTACGATGAAATGGGTAGGTAGAATCTAACTCAAAAATAAATTGGTTGTATCAGCTGGATTAATAAAACTGAGCAAATTTTGAATAAAAATAATACTTTCAGAACGAAGTGAGATTTATATCGTCATGGGGGCGATAGCTAAATATGTTCCTGATGATGTTGGAAGATTCTCAAGTACGATTTTTAAAAATATTCTACAAGACATGAAAAAACAGGTAAAATACAATTACTATGAATATTTAAATAATAACAGAATTTTTGACTCGCGCGAATCTATGTCCATACTGTTAGTTTTTTTCGGAAATTCGTCCTCGGTAGCGCTAAAATAAATTAATTTTCATTTTACGTTTAATTTTGAATACTGGGTAATGAATTACAAATTAGATAATGAAATTAAGAACAATGACTTGAATAATTTTGAAAATATTTAAAAATACTTATTTGTAGTATAAATTATTATAACCAGGTATTAAGTAGTTTTAGGAGAAAAGGACACATTTTAAATAGACAAATCATTCCTGTTCCCAAAACAGCTATTAAGGCCAGGTGCCTCCAAAAAACAAGTTTTTAAAAAAATATTCCATCTATTGTTAAAACAACATTTGAAAATTAATTTTTTCACAGATGAAAGTACATATATTAAACTACTTAAAAACATTTAAAAAATTTTTTTTATTGTGGCGGTTCCGAAAACAGCTGCTCAAACTCGTATGATTTGTTGGTGAGTGTCATTATTTCTTGGAAACGAAACATCCGAAAGCAAA
>JAAAKG020000906.1:0-21855 GCA_010014905.2 Druon quercuslanigerum
TGCAACAGTTAACCTAAAAGAGGCGTCGCAGTTGCGCTTTCGCATGGTCGCGCAACGTCACTAGTGTCAGTGCAGCACTGCTACCAAATTTTTTTCCGTGTACCATCTAAGCATCCTAGAGCCCCCTGGATATCCACTTGTGAACTTTGGCTCTACTCCATCCCATTTCTTTCTCTCTACCCACGTTTCCACTAGTCCCATCACATTAAATTCCTGGATATACCTCCAGAAATCCTCATCCTTTCTTTATTACCGCTGCCACGTTCCAGTACAATACCTTTACCAGACCTCTCCATCATTTATCCCCACCCCTACTTCCCACAAAACAAATTCCTCTGCACTTTGTTCAACACTTCAGCATTCTCAGCACATCCCGTTTCTTCGTCATTAAATCTTGATCGATGGAAACCTTCTTATAGTTTATACATTTTTTTACGCATTACCCCCAACTTTTCTTCTTAGCTCTATCTGCAATTGATGATCAGTTTATTGATTTTTGTTATTTTATATATGTGACCGTTAATTTGTCAGAAACCTTCAGTAAATAAAAATTTTTTCGGACATTTACTAACACTGACATATTTTCTTAATTTAGGGAACATTCTCGCATTTTATGAAAGATAAGGAATGTTAAAGTAAAATTTTCTCTAAAATTCGAGGAATGTTTGAAGATTTTAAGAAGTTATCGAAAAAAATGAGTACATATTGAACTTGCTCGACCGCTTATAAGTCAGTTGGTAATCATTCCAATTAACTAATTGTTTCATTGGAATTTATTGATATATAGTAGAATTCTGAAAAATCTTATTGTTGCTGTTTAGTGTTTTAGGTTATAAAATCGAGAATTCTAATGTTGAACTGTCGGAAGTTTGGAGGTATACAGCCGATCGGTTTAGTGCTTGAGCAAGTGGCCTATCGGAGGCCGAGGTAAAAAAAATTCTGGTAAGTTGTGGGTTGTAAAACGAGGGATATGCGGATTAACGTGCTTATCGCATATTATGTTAAAATTTAAAATTTAAAGCGCAAAATGTTAGTTGGGATGAATGTGATTGCTCTATGGCGCTCCGCAGATCTCAACTGGCTGTATCTTCTGGTCCAGTCTAGTCATTTTCACGACCATAAATACCTCGTCCACAAATTTTACTTAACCCTTAGATTGTGTTGGCCATCCAGACACGCGGAACTTTCAGGTTATTTCCGGATATCGTCAGATTTCGGTGAGCAGGTTAACTTTGAATGCTTCGGATTTCGCTCAAATTGATCCTAGGGCGTGCAATACTACTGACTTCATCCTACAGGGTAATCTTTTACAGGGGCTTAACACCCAAAGTTTGATCGAATTATATCCATCCGGCTTGAGAATGAATACTCCTTTGATCTCCTCGGTTCATCCGTACCACACTATTATCTCTACTGTTTTCGGAGTTTGTTACCTTGGATTTTAACCATTTTAATAAGGCGTGACCTAATGTTTTGGAGTTGGTCCGTAAACTAAACTTCTATTTCAGGGAAGTGAAGAATAATAGCGCGGAAAAAAACTTGAAAGGGGTTGGCGAGTACCGATTAGGTATTGGTTTGCCTAATAGTCAAATATTTATAGCAATGCCCAATCTCCTTACCCACAGTGATCTGACATTGTTCAGGCTAAGTCTGAATGAAAGTAAGTTTACAGATTAGCCCATAGACGTAGCCCTACGAGGTAGGTAGCTTACTACCCTTTTCGAATTTTCCCTCAGGATTGGCGCGGTAATACACTCTATCCACGTTAGTCGTAAATACTTAGGTCTTGCAGAAAAACTGTATGATGATGCCGTCGGTCAACCGTCAACTGCGACGTTATCTTAGGTGATAACTTTGGAGAGACCTCTGACTTTGAAAATTGATACGAGACAAATTTGGAGAATAAAGGAGGCGTTCTGGCATTCTTATGAAGAAAATATGATTAGTTTAGGTTGAGAATATAAAAATTCAGAATATTTTCTTAGATTAAAATAGAATTCAGCGACCAGATAAGCACAATCGTTTTGTAAGGTTAGGGATTAGTCCTCTACAGAATAGTAAGATTAGAAGTGTAAGTTTTGATAGATTGCTTTCTCAATGTAGTAAGAACGTGTAAGTTAGTCTGAATCCTTTGCGGAGTTACTGTTGCGCCAATAAGACTTCAATTTAATACCCAATTAAGTGCGAGGTTCCCAGGGAACTATTACCTGGTTAGTTGGAAGTTTTAGAAAATTTCCTAGACAGGAAGATTCCCCCCATGCCATTAAAACTACTTGCTACTCATTTACCATCACATGTGATCGACGTACAAGATCATATTCAATTAAGAAAAATCATCTATGGTTGTTCTTTCCTATGCCAGAGGCCGTTTTGACTTAGTTTATAGATAGAACTGAGCAAGTGATCGCTTACGCCATTTGAACAACTTAAAGGACCCAACTAGTAGGATAGAAATATCGGCTCCTAAATTACTTGAAAATAAGGTAGCAATTAATAATAGAATATGCGTCTTACATCACGTGCCGAATGCTCAATTTTGGATGTGTGAGACTGCGGTGGAAGCAGTCAATGCTGTATCTGACACAGACGTTCCCTGGTACCTCAGGCGAGTCAAGAATTTAACCAGATCTCAAGGGCTGTACATAGCTTTTCCTAAAGAGTTGGTGAGAATGGCTTAGCAGGAGGCGCATGATGCAGCTACCTCTAGAAACCTTCGGAATGGAGCCTCGTTACCGCGAGGGTCACTCCGTTGTGATTCTGTTGTCTAGGGAGAGGAAGGGTCATCAAACGTGGAAGACAAGGGGAACCGTCTACCTCGGACCATTTGCATTTCGGTGGCAGCAGAGTCCTCCGCAATCGCAGGAAATGCTTGCGCTCTATTGCCGTAGGTCCTTTCTCCCAAAAGGAATGAAAGGCAATCCCCGCTTTCGGTAACCTTGACCCGAAGTAGCCCGATGAGCGGGGGTTTTTGGGAGTGCTTGGACTTCTTCTTTGATTGACTAGGCTATTTAGGGGGCCGTTGATGTGATTGGCTGCTTCACTTTGATCAGACTAGAACGGTACGGCGCTAATTACTAGGCCCGAAACTGTGGTCTCCTGCAGCAACACTTTGCTACAGCAGGGAACAGTGGAAACCCCTACATCGTCCTCGTGAGAAAAAATGTTTTAGCTGTAACTACTCTACCCCTAATTATAAGAGGTGTCCATTTATGAAGCAAGTTTTTTGTTTTTGTTGTGGTGAACCAGCAGTGAAACTCCCTCATTGCTCCTAACGTGACGGAGCCTGTTGTGAAGGTACGATTAGTCCTAGGCACCATACGGGTTAGGACCCAGAATTCGTGCAGACGAAGATCCCACTCGGACCTACGGTTAATAAGGTTGTGCCTCCTCTACTTAGCGTGTTTCTATATTCGAGTGTGTCACATCCCGCACTCTCATCAGCAGATGCGTATCTGCTTGTACTTCAGTCTAGGGAGTTTCTGGGAAACCATGCCTCTGTGTTGCATACTTTACCGGACAGAGAAATGAACAAAATGGTCCGAATTTTATTAAATCTCCAACTTAACTTTTTATTAAATCTCAAACTGATAATGTGTAGCCATTTCCGAGAAAGCTTGTTGCGTATATTTTGGACAAAGGTGGATTGATTAAACGTAAGAATTTAATAATCGCGTTAGTTATTGTCAGTGCTGCCGCTTTCTCGTAAATTCCAGCGTATTTATCGAAACAAAATGCTGCCAGGCTTTACTAGCTAGTACATAATCCGTAGCCTCTAGCAACTTATCTAGCTAGCTTAGTACCTGGACAACAGTATTGGTAGCCAGGCAAGTGCAACTGAAGCGGAAAGTTGTTGATTATTTTGTTTATCAATCCTTTACCTTGAGGATTTCGTGACACTTTATTTGATTAACAGTGCACAATCATTCTCACTGAACCGAGTTCAGCATGCAACTGATGTAAGAGCTATATAATGGCTGTATCGATAGTTTTCGCAGCTCAACAGTAGATATCAAGAAGCGGTTTATAACAAAATCCTTTAACCTTCCCATTGGCAACTTTGACACCCTCGTTCAATCAAAGAAGAAGAGGGTGAAACTTAATGGCAGTCTACTACCTGACAGTGTTCGTACAGGGTTCTTTGGGCCATCAAATTGTGGCAATATCAATACATTACTTACCCTAGTCCTACACTCCACGGATTAAAATCTGAAGATGTCTACGTCTACTCGAAATCCCTCAAACAACCAAAGTGAAAATTCTCAGAACGGGTGTTAAATAATGTGGACGGCGTTATATTTTTTTTAGTAAGAATGAAAAAGTAATACAATCAAGTGAACCTCAACAAAATTCTATGATTGTATTTGATAATATATTCTGTGAGTATCATAATAATAGTAGAGTCTTTTTCCGCATGGATAACCATGCTCATGTTGACAGTGTCTACTTAGATCAAACTTACGCTCGAATTCCTAAATATCTAGTGCGAGGTAATGTCAATCTGTTGATACTTTTCAAATAGGATGACAGGAACTAGAGACATGTGTACGAAAATCATTTCCACATGAAATAATTGTATCAGCATGTAAACATGTCAGAGTTTCACAAACAGAAGAAGGTGCTCCGTCAAATCGCAAAAGATAAATAAGCAGTGACACGTTTAAGGCAATAGTCATTCTAATACAGAAACTTGTTTACATATCTAATCGCTTTAATTAAAAAAGAAGTTGAAACAAATGAGCCTGTAATGGAAAAACATGAGGAGGAGGTGGATGATAACGCTTCCCTTATGACTGTCAATGCTGGCCGCCTTATGATTGTGATAAAACTATTAGTTTTGAGGGACAATATATTAAAGTTGATCGTAAAAAGCATCTAAAAACAGTTGGTCTGCTTAAACTGCTGTTTAGAATAGCTCCCGAAAAGTCATAAGCAAGCACTGATAATCTGAACAGTTATAAGTAAATTTTGCATGCTGCAAATGTACACCAGAAGTGTTACAGCCCAACTAAACATATTCGTACAAGCGAAGATATGATGTATACTAATCTTATTGAAAAAATCTTCAACTTATCGCGTAGGTCTCCTGCGACGACCCTTGCCAACTATTTGATCGTTTTCGTCTACTCTTGGCATCTCAGGCAGCAGGAAACATGAGCAATAACAATAAACTTATAGCAATCATTGAGAAATCGCGGGAAGCTGAAATCATATATTAGTAGCGTACTGACAACGACATCGTCGGTATCATTATGAGTATCGTCGTGTGTGGACGACATCTGAATCGAATCGCTGCAGTCACACGATTTGTTAGTACGTAAAAGTGAACTCATTGCCCATTTGAAAGCTCGATTAAATGCACTCGAGAATGGACAACGAGAAATTGGTGCTAGTTACAGAGCTGCATAAACCCGCTATAAAGAATTATCCACGTCCTCGCGTGCAAATGCATAGTATAGATGAGACGTGCCATCCAGATTCGTTTGGAATGCTACCCTATGCCAGTGAGAATAATCGCTACAAGTTCTTACTTGTGGTCTATGTATAAAAGGCGATTGACCTTAAGGAGTCTACCCAGTAACTCATCTAGAAAAACGCTATTTTCGCGATTTTTTTTAGGTATAAATATTATAATGAAGGATTTATTAGGCTTAGTAAATGCGCACTTAAAATACAATAAACCATTTTTTTAATTAATTTTATACAGTTTTTATACTCGACAATTTCAGTCGAATGCAACGCCTTGAAAAGTAGGTAGGTCCGGCTTGTTGATAAAATCTCTGAGCAGGGTTATCTGAAATCAAAAATCAAAAAGTTTTAACTTCAGTATGATAATGGCTATGACCCCTGTAAATTTTTTTTTATGTCAAAAAATAACAAAATTGCGGACAAAAAACGAAAAAAAAAAATAAAAAAGCGCGTTTTCTTCACCGTTTTTCGTAGAAAATTTCAAATATAAAAACTGTATAAAATAAATTTAAAATAAATTTTGTATTGTATTTCAAGAGTGCATTTACTAAGCCTAATAAACCCTACATCATAATATTTATACATAATTTTAAAAAAACTGCGAAAATAGCATTTTTTCTAGGTGCGTTACTGGATAGATCCCTTAAATTATCATTTGTTCGGTGGGCATATCGATATCCAGAGCGTATGCCTCGGGGGACTTTGGACAGATGGTATGACAAATCTTGTCCGCCACAAGAGTATACGCTCTTCATACATCTCAATATTTTTGGATGCACTTTCAAGTACTCGAGGAGCTTTATATGTAGATCATGCTTCGTGTTATCAAATCCTTTGGATATTCAATCCAATCCATGGAAGGCTTGCGTCGATACCTAATATAAGCCTGGGAAATACACCGGTCTATTAACAGGTTCTCTCTGCAACCTGCCAGTCCAGCCAGACCAGCTTGTAGCTGGTATTTAGACAAGCTACGAGCCGATAGTTCGTTGGTCTTGAGAAACCTCCTATTTTAGGGATAACTACCGTGCCTCATTCCACGCATAACTGCGGGAAGGGTTGTTCTCTGCTTTAGAAAGAAGTAAGTAAACGAGCTAGATGCTGGTGCGTAGAAGTGAACTTCTTCCACCAACAGTTGTTGATTTTAGCTGGCCCTGGAGGTGAAAAGTTCTTATTTTCAGCGATCACGTTTTTTTATTTCTTTAGCAGTAATTAGTAAACACTCCTCCTGTGGTTGTTGCAACACTTGCCTCTGGACAAAGTTATTACTATTATAATTTACAAATATTATAATTTCTACTATTATTGCAGATTTACATTAATTCGTTAACGGCCTATGAGACCAGGATATACGCGTATTATAGTTAATGACCTAATAGGTAGATCATAAACACATGTAATTAGCTTGCTGCCACTTAGTTAACCCTCCCCTGAAAATCATGATGAAGTCTTCCTAACATTAGTTCTTGCGTTCAATGTCATAAAATTTTTATGAATAACTGTTTTATTATTGCAGTCTATAATAGCGTGATATATATGAGTACTGTAAAAATTTTGATTACAAGAGTAGATATATCATTACAAAGTTGGATAAAGAATCACATTATTGAACGCAAATTTAATAACTACAGGATACCTTCTACAAGGTCGCTAGGATTTTTCATTTTCACATTGAAAAATTAAATTAAAAAACAAGACATGTAGGAATATATTCTTTTACCATTTTTACAGAGCAATAAAATACATGTTTCTGCATTAGAATCAGTGAAAAAAGAAATATTTAGTTTATTGAACATCAAATATATTGAAAATAAATTATTATTTATTACATTTAAAGCTATATTCAAATTAATTAAACTATTTCTTGAATAGAAATAATATTTTTTCTTCAAAGATTTTGAAACATCAATCAAATGTACGTTAATATATGTTCAAAAATAAATACTTGAAAAGTTATCGTATGGGGTGAAGTTTATGCAGTTTATGAAGTTCATGGTAGTGGATGGAGGGGCAGATGTAGTATTTGGGTTGGTGGAAGGAAAAGTTGGAATAACTGTTTTACAGAAAAATCGTCTTTTGGCTTAAAAGTTCTTGACTGACAATTTTTTATTTTGTGAAAAATTCATAATTTTAGTTAAAAATAACTTTTTATTTAAAAATAACTTTTCTACTTTTGGTTTCAATTTGACTATTTTGACGGAAAATTATTCCTTATAACTGAAAATGCATTCTTTTTAAAAATGTATCTCTTTTGGTACCGCCTTCATTCGTCAAAATATTAAATATTACATTTTCTGTTGAAAATTCTTTTTTGCAGGTTAAATATTTAAAAGTTAAACTATTTGATTGTAAATGAAACTCTTTCATTAAAAAGACAAATTAGCAACAAAAACATTTAATTAAAAAAAACATTTTTCTTAAAATAGTTAAATTTTCATAAAATATATAGAGGCTTCCGTTTACGGTAGCAATGGTAGAGTGACGGTTTTTTTGTGGTGTATTTGTTTTTGGGTTATTAAGAACGGGAAAGAGAATTCAGCGTTGTGAAATTTCGGTGAGTGAGGAATATAGGTGTGTTATCTTGAGTGAGAGTCATGGGTTCGGGTGAAAGGGTGAATGGGGTGGGAAAAGTCCATGTTAAGGTAGCCGACCGAGTAAACCTGAGAAAACAAGGCTGCCACGCAAGTCCAGATAGAGGGCGGCAGATGAACGACGCAATCAAGGATAACTGCTCGAGTTTCAGACCAAGTCAGCAAGATTCAAGATCAGGATTCAAGTCAGCAAAGGAAAAAAGAAAAATGGAAGAAGGGAACGAGAAACTTCGTAGTAGATTGACATAGATCGATAGACAAATAGAAGAGGGGCAAAGATCAAAGACGAAAAATTATGAAATGATCAAGTGGGTGAAAGTGAATTTTAAAACGGAAGAGCAAAGAAGAAGAAAAAGGATGATTGAGCGCTGGGCTGCTCGTCCATCCAACGTTATCTTTCGCGGTGTTGGTTCTTAAAGAGAGAGTCATCCCAGGGGAAACGAATTCTACAACTCCGAACTAGCCATCCGCCAGCGAACCTCTTGATCGTCGCGCCGCCCACGCCGAGGGTCTACCATACTCAGAATACCCTACCCCAGCTTTTATTCCACCCTTTCCTTTCTCGCGCTCGATAATTTATTTACCTCGTGCTCCGCGCTCGGTCTTTATATATTCCCCACACTTATGCACAGCTTTTTTAAAACTGAAGGTCCAAGCATCGACAACAGTAATCGAGTGATAAATTTTTCGACTTAAGTGTAAATGACAGCGTGCCCATGGGCAGCCCACGGAAACAATGGTTAGATTTTGTGAATAAGACCCTAGTTAGAAGAGACATAAGAAGGAACAGACACACGATAGCTTGCAAGAAAAAATGCATATACGTGAAGAAAGCTAGAGAGGTATGTAGATTTTTGCACGTTGTGACTTTTGTTCTTCTAAGATGTCTGAATGCCGAGGGCCAGGCTATAATGCCGATTACATTAAATGAAACCATAAATATATTTGGATATTTTTTTTATTCTCAAAAGCTCAATTCTATTAAATAATATAATCCATCATTTCTTCCACAATTTCATCAACTAACCGAATAGCTTTTACAAAATAAAAATAATATCCATATAAGTTTGTGGTGAAAATTAATTTTTTACGAAGTTACTAAAAAAAAAATTTCATCCCACAAAATTGGTATTATTGATAGTCTGCGGCGTGTAAACATCTTGGAGTTCCCGCACTTAATTAGAAAAATTGATAATAATCAAATTAAATATGTAAAAATTAATGCATTGATCTCCAAATGAAAACCCTCATCTGTACTCAGCTGTGCTTTTTTAGTATTGGCGAATTTGAACTCCAACCCAACACACCAGTTAATCGCCTGTTACTGCTTGTGAAATGATAAAAGATAAAAGATGTGTCATATTTAGTAGTGCCAAATTTAGTAGTGCATGATAGAGTACAAGCATTATACATTTAGTTTTCTGTGGACGTTTCAAAAGAAGTTTTGTCTTTGGTACCTGAATAGATAGGCGAGTGTCAGGAACGGTTATGTGGTGACAGTGGGGGGAGGTGTATATAATAGTAGCCCAGACGCCGCACCCAATCCAGTATGATCGTCGGACCCGCCAAAATATTTTTAATGATTCTTATGTTACGAGCCTATAACTACCCACACTCTACGACTAATTAGCATATATAAAGCGTCGCCTCTCTAAGAAGCTGAGTTCTATAAGCGTTTTTAAGTTTTCAGTTCATTAAGCATTTTTAAGCTTAAAATTTTCGCGATACTTCTAGGATTGCTCTTTCGAGTTATGTAGCCACAAATACAATACACAAATCCTATAAAAGCAATTTCCGTGACGAATCCTGTAAAGGAATTTTACAGAATTCATGTAGAACAAGAAGGGAAAGAAGACGCCTCTGCGTAACAAAGCTTGGAAGACCCATGCCCAGTCATCGGCCAAGGACTAAATCCAGGTTAACAATGAGAATCTAGTGAATTTAGAAGAAGTAACCGTTTAAATAAAAAAACAAATCGTATCAAATTAGAAAGAGAATAAGTCCACCTTGCTGTCTGAGGAAGGAGAATAACGTGAAACAAAAGCTAATTTCACGTTAAGCGAGGCACAGTTTTACAATTCCCGCAAGATATACTCCTGGTGCTCCAGAGCACTGCCTTTTCGTTAACAATAATAAAATATCAGATACCAGGAGCGACATTGATACTTTTCACACTGGTATACGGAATGTACCGAGATAACAACGGTTTGGCGTACGCGACTGGCGGTACTGGCGAGAATTCTGATTCATCACATGACACGACACAAGAAAAACTAAAAACAAAACCCAACGCCTTCGGTAAACTCTAAAAAGTAATAAACAAAGAAGACATGCCAAAATATAATGAAGAAGATTAGTTACGGAAACTACGTTGTTTCGTGGATGAAAATATCAGCAAACAACGAACAATCATAAGGTTTATAATCGAGTCGCAATATGCTGCCAATGTGAGCAACACGTACTACTTATGAATCTCTTGATTTGACCTAAAGTATCGAATGCTAGATTTTCTTTGTCTATTACCGCGCTCGCTTTGTGCTGAGACACCTCATGAGGTAATTTTTTGTTCCTGATTTTGTGATTTTCTGTCAGAATTTTGTCCAGTTTTTTGTCTTTCTGAGGAACTTGTGGTATTCAACAGACTTTTTTGTAAGATTCGCTTTGCCGCTCAGGAAGTGTGCGTGATTGGTCAAGGCTTGGCGCGCTGTGTGCTTGTGTCTGTATGAGCGACAGCTATTATCGATCGCTCTAATCTCCAACATTCGAAGTTGCTACTATTTACAAAAATGAGTGGCGATTCAAATGTACTGAAAGTATGAAACTCCATCAAAGTTGGCACAGAGGAAACAAAATGGACGTTAAATATCTTAAAACTGGCACAGCTCAATTGAAGTTCGATTTTTAGACTGTAAAGCCCGCGCCAGAAACGTTTGCATTCACCACCTATAAGACGATGATGTATATAACAGGGACCTCTTCTAATTCGTTCTCAATATTCTCACTAGCGTTAGTATCTAACTTAATGAGTCGAACATTGACTCAGTTTATCGTCTGGGAGGATGCAAGGTAGTAGCCCCGTTCTGGTGCATTTTAGCTCTGGCAAATGGAAGCAGGAGATTCTCAACAAACGCGCATGTTTCAAAGAGTTAAACTGTTCTGTCACATTTGACAGATCGACAGAAGAAAGACAAGAACGGGAAGCCCTACACCACACTTCCACCAAGCTAAAAAATTCAGGTATTATCGTGTTTCTTAAGGGTAGCAGTATTATGCTGGAGGACCGTTAGCACTCTCGCTCGGAGGTGGAATCCCTCCTAAATAAAAAAGGAAATTAACGAATTTCAACTAAAACATACTCTTCGTCAAGAAGCAAATCCAGAACACGACAAAAGCGCCTAACAGATGGATCGAATGGCTCCCTGGATTCCTCTATAGGAAAAATTGCTTTAAAGCCAGAGGAGCCTCAGCCAAAGAGGCATGGGTTACTTTACAGAATTTAGAATCCCCTGTTTGTATCCCTGATCACCCAGCTATTGCCAGTAATACACAACGTTTTGCTAAAGTCGACAGCCCTAGTGAGAGTTTAGCAATTTGTATAAACAAATCTGTATTTTACTTTGAAATTTTACTAATTTCTCCTGGATTTATTTTTGTTAAATGTTAGAGGAGGGCATTCTCCTTTATTGTGGGTAATTTTTATTTTAAACAATCTATGGATGGTCAGCTGTTTGAGCACATTTTTTAGGAGGTCCTTTTCGGGGGTTATATCGGGTTATCCAGATTTACTGATGTTTGTAGGAGGTGATTTCAATGCTCGTATTGGCAACCTAAATGACCTCGAAGGGCTATTCCTCCCGTAAAATTCTGCAATATTGTATAAGCGATGATCATTGTACTCTGAGGTCAACGTATGGGGGGAAATTCTTGTTAAACTTCTTGAGAATAGTGACTTATTGATATTAAATGGAAGATTTCCTAAAGATTTTTCAGGCAATTATACTTTTCTTGGATTTTAAGACGTGAGTGATAACCATCTTGTTATGTGTAACATTGGCTTAATAGACCTGATTTATAATTTTTAAGTACTTCAATTGCATACGATATCCGACCATTTTCCGGTTCGCGTTGATATTTCGTATTTTATACAGATGTACACAAATGTAAATAATTACCACAAAATCATTTATCGCCGATAAGTTGAATTTAGTACTAAAGCCTAAATGGCATACTCCAGGGAATCAACCTTGGGATGATAAAAAATGCAGAGTCACGCGACGTAGGCTTAGACAATCTTTGCATGTTCTTAAAAGGTCTGTTTTTGCCGATGCGGAAGCGACAAAATATTCAGAAATCTAGAAATTCTTTACACCAATAGAAAGGAACTGATACAGGAAATAATGGAATACCTATTTAGCTTGTGTCCCTACTTAGAATTTCACGTATACTTTAACAATACATGAGAATTAACAAAAGAAGAATGAACTAATATCATTAAAGAAGCGCTTGCGGAACAACTTGGGGTAAAGAATACCATTGAAAAAGCGAAAAAATAGGACAATGGATAGGTATGGATGAAAATATTAAAAAGTACAAAAAGAATGCCCCAACTGTCAACTTCAAAAAACCACAATAATCGAGAACGAAGCTGAGGGAATTATACCAGACATTCCTTTGAAACCCAATAAAAAAGGCCTACACACATACGGCCCATTACCCGAAACAGTAAAAGGTCACAAATATATACTGAGACTACAAAATAGATTAATTCGCCAAACTGTGTTTCTCTCGATGACTAACAAGACAAATAGTTCAATAATAGAAGGGTTGACAGGTCAAAACATCTACATCTTCGGAGCCAGAACCCCAATTCAAGGCGTAAACAACCATGCCCAGGACTGAGTGGTGCCAGTGGGTGGTGTCTCAAACGGTGTCTCATTTGTTGAGCTGTGATGCCTACTTATTTTTGAATCCTAAAGAAATGTATGTTTTGTCAAAAATTGATCTCTAAACCATTCTAAAAACTTATATTAACTTTGCTTTTGGCCTCAAATTTTACTTATATACTTATACTTTTCAAAGATATGTTAGCATATTTACAATACGCTGTCGTTTTATACCAGCGTGCGTCAGTGCTCTCTCAATAGGTCTCCAAGCACATATAGGGTTGTAAAGTTTCATGAGACCTTGGAAACCTTTTAAAGTTTCCAAAGTTTCAAACATTAGGGCGGGAAAATTCTAAATATGAAAAAATACTATTATGTATTGAACATAAACATTTATTATTATCCTTTGCATTTCAATGAAAATCTGTTCGACTAATTTAAATAAATAAATCACGTTTTAATTTTTTATAACATGGGAATGATTAAAATAACATTCTGCTATTTCATTAAACTATCAGGTTGATTATTATGAATTGTTTTCTTTTAAAAACATGTTTTTACTTTTGTCAGTGCTATTTCTCTCAATATTTTGAATAAATATTTGATATAAAAATACAGATTTGCATAAGTAAGTTTAAATCGAGTTTGCAAATAACGCGTCACTTGTAACGAATTAACAGAAACGTTACTTTTTTAGTAACGGTAACTGTCAAGCGTTACAGTTTTTTGGTAACGGTAATGAAAAGTAACACAAAGATGATGTATATTCTTACTTCCCTACTCACATTCCCTTATATAAAAAAAATATATATTCGGCACGATGCGGGATTACCGAAAAGTTTATCTGTTTAGCGAGTGTTCAGTAGGGTGGTCGAATAAGTATTTATTTTTTTATTTTTTTATAAATACCGGCCGGAAATTTGTTTGAATACGCAAAAAAATGAATCTATAAAAAATGATATTTAGAGGTGCCGCAAGCCCCATATTAAGTTTAAAACTTATTTCCTATGAGAAAAACAAAAAGGTTTTTGTAACTTTCATTCTGAATTTTTAATATTATCTAAATCGAGTTGAAACTCAACATTTCTCTTTACAATTAGCAATTAGACAATGGCTGACTTTCTGATACCTTACCGAAGTCTTTCAGTAACTTATTCAAAAGAAAGTTGTATTCAATATGATCCGTACAGAAAATTTGAAACATACTACAAATATCTGTTTTATCTCAGCAAAATATAATCGCAAAAAAAGAGATTATCTAAAATAAATTTTTCTCATGTTTATTTATGATTTTTGTAATACGTAAGACAGCAAAGCAAAGTTAAAGATTTGAGAAAAGATCAGAAGTTTCTAGCACTATCTAAGAGAAGATTGTTATAAACAATATTAAATTGTTTGAACAATTTTTTATTAGCTTTCATTGATTATTACCTCATTAAGTGAAAAAGGGACAGAAAGGTGAACATTATCGAAAAAACGTGACTATCAGGCATCAATATAGATGAAGATAGTCAAGATCAACAATAATTTGTTTAAACAATTATTTTTGCTAAATCTTATTAATTTTAAAACCACTTATTATGGAAAATAGACAAATAGTTCTAAAAAATTCAGGAAAAACCGCAACATTTTATCATTGAGAAAAAGGAATATTATTAATATTACGAGTAATAATAAATTGTTTAAACTATTACTCTTGTTGACATTGATGAACTGTCACCTCCCTCTCATAGAAAATTGAAAAACAAATGGTTTATTATGTACCAGAAGCAATTTTAATGAAAAAGACAGCAAAAAATTAAAATTACCATCGAAATCACGCAAAACCCATTTTTTCATTGTTGGTTTTTTGGGATGCTATAAAACAGACTTATGGGGGTAATATTTAAAAACTGATATTTTATGAATATTCTTTGGCTAATTGTGAAATGTTGAATTCCTACTTGATTCAGCTTCATGTTGAAGTAGGCACCCTATGAAAAAATGTTGCGAATCAAAATTTAATCACTCTGAGGAGTACATACCCTGATGTTAAATTCTGTTCTCCTACACCACCCCCTGGGGGTAGGGGTCGAGGAAAGTAGAAAAAAATGTAAAAAAATTCAAAATCCGAATATCCAATAAAAAATAGGGATTCCCATTTTATATTTCGAACTTGCCCCCACTCCCACCCCCAGGGGGCGGTGTAGGGGAACCGATTTTTCTATTTTTCGAGATATTTGAAAAATATGAAGTTTTATGGAAAGCCTTAAGTAGACTGCAGCATAGATTTCTAAACTTAATAATAGTTTGAATAAAAAACACCTTATAGAAAAATTCAGTATTTTTTAAATTACTTCTCAAGTTATCGCCAGTGATTAAAATACATGGAAAGCATACTCTTATATTGTTAATCATTTAACCGTTGATTTGTAAGTCCTCCAATTCTGCTAAAAGATGCCTAAAATCTGCTCTATTCCCGAATTATTTTCTGACACTATCTTGAAAAAATAAAGTTAAAAAAATGTGTTTTAATGCAGATTGGAACTGTGGAGGCAACGTAGGCAACATAAAAATAGTGGCTTCTATCTTATCAACCCCAGTATGAGAACCTAACACATTGTTTCGAATTCATCAAAATATACTATGAGAGGAATTAAAATCTTGTCTGAAAATTTTTCTTTTATTTTACGCCATAATTTTCCATGAACAATGTTACACATATATTGAGAATCTATTTCGTTATAGAGGAACTGCATTTATATGTTTTAGCTTCATCAATGATGTATGATTTTGATTTAATGAAACATCCTGTGTTTTTAAATATTCTTTTCTTTTATGCTCCGAATCGAAATCTTGCAAACAAATTTTTGTCATTTCGAACATATTTTGTAATTGAGTCTTATCCTTTTCATCGAAATTTCCTTATTTCACAGACACTAAATACTTCATCTTCTAAAATATCAAAAATTCCACATTCAAAGAGTTCTTTCGTAAAATTAATGCAATTTTGTACTAACTTACGCGGTACAATCCTCTTACTTTATATCAGCAGCAAACTTGAAAAATTTTAAACATATAAACTTAATTCATACCAGTTCATGTCCACCAGGTTGTTTTAAAACCGGGTACGCCTGAAAAATATCGTGTACAGTTAAAAGTTCATGCTTAAATTGTGCCAGCCATTACTCAGCACCAAGGAGAATTGTTATTTTCTAACCATAAAATGTGTTTATTAGATTATCCTCTCATCAGTTTCTAAACAAATAATAGAAAAACATTATATTATTTTACAAGTAAATTTACCGAAAAAAATTACTATAGTGTAACGTTGGGTAGGTGACAAAGCTTGGAAAAAAATCTTACCGGTAAATTTTTCCGATCTTAATCATCACTATCCATATTTCTTTTCTTACCGATAAGTCCTAGTTTTTTCTGTGCTGTTCGCCAGTTTCTGTACTTATCAATACATTTTCCTTTCAGGCCAAAAAATATATGAAAATTTGTCAATATTTAATCTAATTGTAAAATTTATATGCTTAAGAAACTGATTTTTCTTCAGAAATTCTGTAATATACAAATACATAAAAAATAAGTAAGGTATACAAGTATTTAAACCTGTATAGTACTTACACTTTAATTTTCCCATTACTGAATGCTATAGAAATTTCTAGCAAGCTTCTAATAATATGGTCCACTATAATAGCTCGGGAATTACCTGGCAAAACTTGATTTCTCTAGTTTAGTAGTATCCATTGTCCAACATTTGTTTTTTTATCAAACCCTCTAAATCATTTAAAAATAAATTTATACCAATAATTTATATTTATATTCTAATATTTCAAAAAAAAACTTATTTTCACTTCCAATTTTGACTATATATTTGAACTATCAGTGGAATCTTCGTGTGAGTCGCAGATCTTAAATTCATTTTTATACTTTCTACAATTTCTAAATCACTTTAAAGTCTACCTTTGCTGTCAAACTCATATTTCATTTTTAATCTTTTATCCTCGAGTTTTGGCACGTTTTGGAAATTTCCACTTTTCTCTTTGTACACCTTTGTCGCAGCTGTTGAGCAAATACCTACACTTTAGAAAGACCCATTACAAGGGCCTCAGTCCCAGCTCCCACTACTCGATTTCCCTGATATCCAATTCACGCCTGCGCCTCCAACCTTGCACTTCCTCGACCAATCAAGGTTCTCTACGTCATCAAGTCTTCCAACTTATCAAATTTTCCAATCTTGGTAAGCTTCCCTTTTGCTTCATCGCCAACAGTCATCAGTTATATTTCGTCGGTTGTATCATATTTATCTCTAGCTTAAAAACCTCACTTGTCCGTCACTTATCAGACAATTTTGAAAACTATACAGTCCACTATACATGTGAATTTGTCTTAAAATATATGTATTAACTATACCAGCCGCAAATAGTGTTTTTATTAACCAAACGTTTAGCAATCGATAAACTAAAGTGAGCAAAAGCACTTTGTCTGGAACAATCAAATCAAATTCTTCTGTGTTGGCTTGCATAGACTCAGGACCATGCAATCTCGGTTTTTTATAAATTTGTGGAACTTCTTCGAATTCTACCTAAAATTTGAAAATGATGAAAATAAAAGAATTTTTTTTTAAATAAGACAATTGAAGTGTTTCAAGATTAATAATGAGTTCGCAACAAAGATTAATAATAATAAGATTATTTAAGAGAAATTAATAACTTTGTAAAATATCAATTAGAATCAGATGTATGAAAAATATAAACCGTCAAGGAGTGTTTCGCTTTTCTTCACATTGGAATATTTGTTCAATAATTGGATTCAAAAAGTCGAGTTTCAAGAAACTTTCATGACCTATACTTTCACCTAATAAGGAAAAAAGCTTGTTTTAATATTTTTGGTAACTAACCAAAACTTATTCTTTCCTAATTTATAATCTCTTGTGAAAATTTAACATAAAAAGATTTATTATGACGAAATTGTGCACAAAAGTATACAAAGTTTACATATGAAAGTGAGGTTAGCGGTAAGCAAGGTATTAGGTTCTTCAGGATAAAGCGTATAAAAGTATTATACTTACAGTAGAAAACTGGTTATTGCATCGGCTAATCCTTCAGATGCGAGCACATCACAGACTTCCTTATCACACATTTTAAAAAAATTTCTATGATCACCGGGGTTTTTTTGGCCGGCCACATTAGCGTCTTCCAAAAACACTGACACGTATTCACATGAATGTATTTCACAAAGGTGGCAACGTAAAATATACAAACTGATTCGTTCCGCGCAATTGCGTGGCGCATTAGCGATGTGGATTAAGAAAATATTTCTTTCATTCAAAGAAATAATTTCTTTACTTCAAATTAATGACTTTTCAATCAGCAGAATTTTGTTTTAATTAAAAAAAATAATTTTAACAAATAATTCTTTTTAATGGAAGAAGCTACGTGTCGCCATTTATTAAAATCAAAGAAATTTTGCTTTAATATAAAAATATTTGTATATTTATTCAAAAAAACCTAGTCAAAAAAATGTTTTTTTTTTAAATTTAATAATAATTTTTTTCTGGGTGTGTGCGATTTTCTATCATTTTTTAAATAAGAAAAATATTTAAACATTACCTATGGTCACCAAAAAAAAATGTTAACTATCATTAATGATTCATTTATAAGAAGAATCCCACAGCATTGGACGACCTTTCACTTGTCACATATGTATATATAGTATACAGTATACACTAGAAAATCCTAAAGGCGCACTCTCAGTGTAAATATAGCACTGCAAATATAATATATTTTATACAGATAAATAATAGTAACAGCACTCTATCAATTTTGAAGATTTGAAAACGTGTATAAAAAGAATATGAAAGACTGTGGGACACACTTTAAAATTTTTTTAGGATTTGAATTTTTTTATGTAAGATGAAGTTTGCAGAGTGTTAAGAGAATGAAAAAATGTCCTTATAAGAAACACAGGAAAATTTTTAATAATTTAGTTTTCATGAATTCTAAGAGAAAATTTATAAAGATTGCATAAGATTTTTAAGTATTGTTATGTTATGTTACAATTTTGCCATATTACATAATTCTAGATCAAAGAGTAAGTTTAAGAGATATTTAGAGGTTTTGAGAGAATTTTTGTGAGTTTTGACGAAAATGAAACAAACTTGTTTATTTTCCAAGGAAAAATTGAAATAAATTTTTGTTTCGAAAGATTGATTTGAAGCAATTATTTACAAAAGATTTCAAATGATTTAAAAAATTGTCAACGCAGAACCTGAGAACTTTTGTCTCTTTATTATTTGTCATTGTCTTTTCGATTCATCAAGAAAATTCAGGAAGCTGTTATAATAATCTTATGAGACATTTAAAAAGCAACATTTTTCTTCTCTTGATTTTTTCCATATAGTGCGTTATTTTGCTTAAGATGTTCATTTCCGTGTGTTTTTTGGAATTTTGTAACTGCTATAACACTGATTCTCTTTGGAAAAAAATCATTAGGATACATTTTTTGTCTTTTTCAATGATATGTACAGCCGTACAGAGAATGTTTAAATCTCGAAAAAAGTGGTCTCAACAATTTTCAAACTGCGCTCACTTTTTGAATTTTTATCCAAAATGGTCGGTTATTGAACTTAACGTTTAGTTTAGGATACAAGAAGCGTATACAAATAGTCAATCTAATCGTAAAAAATCTATTTTTCTTATTCAGGGGAGCTCAAAACGTGGAATTCAACAAAAACACTTGGGGAGGGGAGTTACATTTTATACAAATATAATACCGTCTCTGGTGAGAATGTGAAAATATATTTATGTAATACATATACAGTCTGTGTCAGCAGAAAATGTACACGATTTTTTTAAAGTACGAAAGATATTTATTGTCACATTTTTTTACATAAAAGCATGTCACAAAAGGTACGGCGCAATTATTTATTAAGCCGTGTAATCGCCATCGTTGCCGAGTATGGCTTTACACCTTCTGGGCATATTTGCGACCAGTTTTACCGCGTCGTGAACGGATAAAGAGGGCCAAATCACCCGAATTTTTGCGTGCCAGCTACTTCAAATCGTACACTGATTTTCCAGGGAGTTGGGCCTTCCTTATCCCCCACACATTTTTAATTAGATTGGCGTCTGGAGGTTGTGAAGGCCAGTCCATTGTCGTGATGCCATTTTCCTCTTGCCAAGCCTTACGCAGCCGACTTCGGTGTTTATTTTCACTTCGATGTTTCGAGCCATACTGAAATGTATTTATATATGCGCCGCTGCCCTCTGCTGCTTAGATCGGCTTGCAAAAGAGCGACGAAAATATCTCTTGTATTTAAAAAAAAAGTCACATAAACTTTCTTCTGACACAGATTGTTATTCACAAAATAAATATGTTTAATTTAAACAGAATGCTGATTATTGGTACATTATTTTGTATGCGTCATCTCTAGACTGACCTAGATGCCCATTAGACTCTTCCTAGATTCCCTATTGACGCTTCCTAGATCCCCAATTCTGAGTCTAGCAAATCGTCTAGGATAATCTAGCAAGCGCTCGAATCTCCAGTGATTGTCATATTTCAACGGATATAAGCGTGCGATTATATGTTTAGGGGACCGTGCGTGAAATTTTGTTAATTAAAATATGAACTAAGTACAACAATAACACAAGGAACATTTTTTGTCACATATCCTTATAACACTGTGACGCAATTATTACAATAATGCAAAAAAGTCGTAAAACGGTCATGGAATTGTCACAATTCGATTACAGAACAAATTTACATCGTTACAATCTTACATATGCGCTTTTTACAGATCTCTCGCAGTACATGGTTCTGTAACAGCGTTACAAAACTGCTTCATTCATTCTAGGACGACATTACTTGACCCATGATCTAACCCTATACTGGAGCTGTTACAGAACGTGTTTTCTTTTGTTCTAGAACTACTAAATCACAGTTATATAAGAGTGTGCGTTAGGGTTATCCATTTTATTCATAGATGAAAAAGTTTTGAAAGAATAAAAAACAATATTTAAATACCATTATGGTGAAAATTCATATATGACGCGATCCGCAAAAAGGGAAGTATCAGCAGAGAATTCTGACCCGCAATCCTTACAGTTCGAAGGTGTTTCCCCACTCTCTTCTCCTTCCTTTTAGGCGCCGACAATCGAGTATACGAACTCCCGTCTATTGTTCTGTGCTACAGAATTTTCGATCAATAACTTATAAACTGAAATTAATAATTTAAATGTCTCGCAAAATTGTAAGTACCTGATGTGCGCGCTTTCCGGATCTCGCGCTTCGTGGTCGGTTACTAATTTTTTGCATTTGGAATGCTTGAATGAAACCTTATAAAAAAATCTTTTTCATATTCCAGTATTTTAATGCGTCTTTATTTTGAATTTTCCATTCTTAAAATATAAATAAAACCTAAAAAACTTATAACTTATCCTAATGAATAATAGTTAAGGGGCCATTCACAAAATACGTGATACATTTTTCAAGAACTTCTGACCCTCCCCCCTCCCCCCCTCGTGATACTTTTTCTATTGGTGTTTACATGGAGAATGATCCGTCGGTAGACCTCCCCCCCCTAAAAGTATAACGTATTTTGTGAATGACCATAACCGTGGGTGAATGGACGTTTCTTATCAAACGTTTTCTTTCAGGACCTAAAAAAATTACCAAATACCGATTGGATTCGTTCATTTTTTCAAGAGCTACCGCCAAAACTTGATTTTCAGCTTGAAAGGGTCTTAAAACGTAGAAATCTGTTGAAAAAAAAAATATATATACTATATATAATTTAATATAATATAGTATAGTATAGTATAGTATAATATAATATAATATAGTATAATATAATATATATAATACAATATAATAATAAATATAAATAATAATAATAATAATAATAATAATAAATAAATAAAAGT
>JAAAKG020000917.1:0-21853 GCA_010014905.2 Druon quercuslanigerum
GCTAATGTCAAAAAAAACGATCAACATTGCCTTGAATTTTGATTTGGACATCCTTGCTTTTTTCATTCTGGGCGATTTAGGTGTCTTCAATGCATCGATTGCCGCTTTGTTTTAACATCGTATTGAAAAATCCACTTTTTGTCGCAAGTAATAAAGTCTTTCATTAGTCCGGGATCTTTTTCTAACCTTTCGAAGAAATCTCAGCAGACTTGTTGACGCAAGAGCTTTTGGTCAGGAGTCAGGTTTTTCGGCACCAACTTCGCCAAGACTTTTGTCATGTGTAATTCCTCGTGTAAAATTTTTCTAACCATTTCTTTATTGGCGTTTACAGCCTCGGCAATCATCTGCATGCTCATTCGACGATCTGCACGCACAATTTGGTTGATTTTGGTCATTGTTTCCGGAGTTAAAACAGTGACAGGGCGACTTAGGCGCTGGTCATCTTCAGTGCTCTCTCGGCCCTTACTGAAGCGCTTACCATACTCAAAAAGACGCGCACGAGATAGAGAATTGTCCCTATAGGCCTCTTGCAACAATTTATTGCACTTAGTAGGAGTATTTTTTAATTTAACAAAAATTTGAGATTGATACGTTGCTCCAGTTTTTCGTCACACATGGTTTTCGGCACAAGACAAAAACACGTTCGTTTCAAACTGCTACTGCACAAATATTATAATAGTGACGAAAACGTGTTTTGGTACGTGAATAGAGAAGATTCCCAGATACCCAACGCACTACTCGTTTTTTCCCTCACCACTTTAGTGCGTCCTCTAGGCCCGCAGTCTCGTTATTTAATAGCCAAACCTCGTATTTCAAATCTTATTAAACTACTGAAATCAATTAACAATTCTACGGAATTTTTAAAATACCGTCAAATATTTCACTCTTTAAAATCCTTTTACATTATTCAATTCAATCAAAAACATCCTTGGAATCTTTGAAACTTCCCTAAAATACTTTAGATTCTTTCAAATACTATCAAATTACTGAAAACAATAAAAAATTCCAGAGAATATTTTTCAATACGCTAGAATATTTTATATCACTTACGATTCCTTGTCACATTTTTAAATACCTTAACATATTCCAAACTCTTAAAAATTCCTTGAAATCTTTGAAAATTTCCTCAAATGTTCCAGATCCTTTGAAATCGTATAAAATTTCTGTAATTACTTGCAAATTCCATGAGTTATAACCCTAAAGAGAATTTCGGCAATATAGCAATGTATTCCGAACCAAACGTAAACGAGTTTTCAAACTTTTGAATATCTGATACGACATTGTTAACTATCAAACTAAGTTGGAAATACAAAGCATTGCAAAATGCGTAATTTTGATTTTTTATAATAAATGCTTTTGTAAACGCTTGTACGGCTTTGATACTTTAGAGGTCTGTGAAACTGTCCAACAAAATTAATTTTTTTCTTTTACCCAAAGAAAAATGATTTTTATGTCCTTGAAACGTGAATGTATATAATTCCTGAAAATCAGAAAAATAAACTAAGGGACAAACTCGAACGAAAACCATAAATTACTCTTATTTTCATTCAGAAAAAGATCCTTATTTACGAAAAAGAAAAAAAATCTTGATAAAAAATCTCTGGAAAACATAAAAAGTAGCAAAGAAAGATGAGAAGGCAGTCAACAGCATACATTTCCTTTTAATTTTTTAATTTATTTTGTCGTTTTTAATTCTGTTATTGTCAAATCAGAATAAAAAACGTTTGTAAATCATATTTATCATTCTTCAGGTACTCATAAAGCACCAATATAATGGTAAGAAAAATTTAAGGCGGTCGGAACAGCAACTGAACAACGATCCTCTCTCTTTCATACCTGAGAATCAAATATCTAAAGTCACTATCATTTATTAATATTTTTATTTCTTTTATTTGTCAAGAAATCTTTTTTTAGGAAATGTTTTTTTTCTAAAGCAGGATCTACTTTTTAATTACTACATGCAAATTGTATGGGGTTTGTCCAAATTTGGTCGTTGTATTCTTGGTTTTATTTCCAGAAATCAGATTCAGCTATTTTAATTAAATTCGTGACGTTCATTCTAAATATCCTTCAATGCAACAGGGCAGCAAAGGACCCCACAGCAAATGTACATGAAATGGCTTTCTGTCGATTTTGATTAAACTTTGTAAAATTGTAGTTCTCAATGTCTCGATCAAAAGTGTTATAAGGCAAAAAGTATAAAAATGGAGAGTTTTCAAGTCATTGTTGATAGGGGATACCGAGATGCTACTAATCTTTTGGCAAGTTTGGGAATTATCTGGAAAATGCCAGCTTTTTTTTACGACATCAGCATCAAATTACAGCAGAAGATGTTAACGAATCGCGTCTAGTGACAAAACCTAGATGGATCGTCGAAGCTAGGAACGGACACTTCAAATCCATTTTCAAATTCTTTTAGCAAGTAGTACACATACAACACGTTTCTAACCTAGGCAATTTTTGTCGGATAGATGGAGATATAATTAACAGATACCATCCATTAATTTTCATGAAAGGAGCTGATGCCGAAATGGCCAATCAATTACTTGAAAAATTTAAGACAAAGAACGCCCAACGATGGGTTTAATAAGATGCGGGCCAATTATTAGATTTCCCAGTCCTGACACTTGAATTCCTAAAAGAACTCATAGTTAGGGTTTAGCAAGTTAAACTTTCACCTTCTTACGTGTAAGACAAACTGTAAAGAGACAATGACAAAGATTTCCACATTGAGATGCTACAAGAGGATAATCAAATACCACATCCAGGATTTATAAGAATCAGAGTTTTTTCTCATTTTCGAAACGCGTCTAAGCATTATCTCTGGATTGCCTATAGTCCGAACGCAGATGGTGACATGGACGATGGTATGGCCGATGATGAAGAACTTACTCCTATAGGAGGATATTATTGTACATGCCAGTCAGGTGCTAGAACGCTTGGAACTTGTGCTCATATAAGCAGTGTATTATGGTTCTTCGGGTATGCTCGGCATTAAAAAAGAATTCGCTTTCCATCACAAAGACTGATTCAGACCATAAATGAAGCAAGAAATCGATTACCAGAAAGAGATATTCAGTTACCAGAAGTTGCCTTTATTAGCTAGAATCGACAACATACCAGTCATATCTTTTCTACATTTGCTAGATAATGACTAAATATCGCTTATGTCTTGCCTTCATTGGCTAGTATTTGACAACATCCTGATCATAAGTTACCTTTATTGGTCGGATATTAGCTCAGTCTTGCTTATATCTTGCCTTTCTTGGCTAGATAATGACTAAATCTCGCGCATGTCTTGCCTTTATTGGCCGGATATTGCCTAAATCAAGCTAATTCCATGCCTTTATTGGCTAGACATTGACAACATCCTGGACAAATCTTGCCTTCATTGGCTAGATAATGACAACATCCTGGACAAATCTTGCCTTCATTGGCTAGATAATGACTAAATCTCGTTCATGTCTTGCCTTCGTTGGCTAGTTATTGACAAAATCCTTTTCATATCTTGCCTTCATTGGCTGGATACTGACTAAGTCTCGCGCATGTCTTGCCTTCATTAACTAGATAATGACTAAATCACACTCTTTTCTTTCCTTAATCCGCTAGATATTGAAAACATCTTTCTCATGATTGTCCTTCATTGGCTGGCTATTGACTAAGTCATTGTCATTCCTTGCCTCTATGGGTTCTATATTGATTCCCTCTTCATATCTTGCCTTTATTGGCTGAATATTAGCAATAAATGAGAAGTTCAAATTGAATGACCTTGAAAAATCACCTATGTCTTAAGGCCATGACTTTCTTTGCATTTGCCTTTTTTCGCAGAGCTGCAGTTTTCAAGATATTTGGTAATGTTTCTTAGAAGGCTTGGATGTTTAACCCTCTATGACTTGAAAACTGTCCTTTTTCGAACTTTGTGCCCGATGACACTTTTGATCGAGACATTGAGAACTACAATTTTACGAAGTTTAATCAAAATCGACCGAAAGTCATTTCATGTACATTTGCGGCGGGGTCCTTTCAAAATAAATGAGGTTTGAAACAAATACTTGAATTTTCCAATTAAAAATATAATTTTTTAACATAAAATAAATTTTATGACACTTTATTTGAATTTTTCTTCTAAATTTATAAGTCTTTAACTGGAATAATCTAATTTTTAACCAAAGAGATACATTTTCTACCAAAAAGATTAATTTCTACCAAAAAGTAAAAATTTTGTTTGGTTATTTTACTGAAAAAACAAAAAAAATATTCAGAAGAATACTTAAATTTTTAAAAAATAAAAATTATTTTTATCACAATAAACACAAGTTTTTAAGTCCATAAGCCCATATTTTAAACAAATAAAATAATTTTTAGGAACAGAGTTTAGGTTTCAAACAAGTGACTTGAGTTTCAACTCATAAGATAAATTGTAAACTTAAATGATAAGTATTAAAATATAATACTGGAGATTTAATGGAAAGGAAGAGTTTTTAAACATGAAGAATAACTTTTGAAGGAAAAGATCATTTTCTGCCGAACTGGTGAACTTTCAAGTAAAATGATGAATATCCTATTGTAATAGTTTAACTTTAACCCAAAAAGGTGAATTTTCAACCATAATGATTGATTATCTAAAAAAAATAAGAATTTCCCCAAAAGTATTTATATTTTTGGGCAAATAATTTAGGTTAAAAATGAAAGTTATGAACTTTGAACCATATTTTTAGGCAAGAATAGAATACAGTACAAGTCCGATAACTTTAAAACTTTCAAACAATAACTAGTTAAATTTTCTGCTTAAAATCTGATTCCTAAGCAAGCGGATTTTCAAAAATTAGTTAAAAGGGCTACTGAAATATTTCAATTTTTAGGTAAAAAAATTTATTTTTGACAAACTAGTGACGTTTTTAACCAGAGATAAATTTTTAATTAAAAAGAGATGAATTCAAAACGAACAATGTAACCAAATTTTTTTATAAAATTCAGAAATGTGTGTTCCTGAAATACTACTTCTACTCTAAAAATAACTTGAAGTACTTTCTTTATCCAAAGTTTAGTAGAGGGAACTTTCAAATTGTAAGGAATTCTGACTTGGAACAAAGACTTAAAAAAATTCCTTTCCCTTGCAACCAACTAATGGCAACAAAAATAAGTACTCCTGAATAATAGTATATTATAATTTAATTAGGGCAAACTACTCTCCCTAGAGATCGCGGGACCTTGTAGATGATCGGAGGGCTTACGAGTCTCTTTAGATTATAGACCTGAAATAGGTGAACCAGAGAGGTTGCATCCCGAGCTGATGATAAATCTAAATTAAGAGAGATCCTTCCAGTGGTTAATAGCAAAGCTTCCGGGAATATTATTTGGCGTGAATTTTTATCATCCCGAACCATGATGTAATCACCAATTTTAAATGGTGAATGGCACGAGGATCAGCAAATCCTTGAACTTCAAACTGTTCCCCTTAGTAGAGGCTGATAAGCAGGGGTTATACATTGGAGGTGTTCGTAACGGACACTTTGGAACAGTAGTTTAAATCCCATAGAAGTTATTTCCTGTTAGCTGGCCTTTTTTGGGAAAGGGTGATTCCTATTTCCCAAGCGGAGTGGGGAAGTATGAAAATCAGTGAAGAAGGAAGCGACTTAATCAAATAACCAGCATGCACTGAGCCAGATTGAAAGCAGGAGTGAGCTTCTCGATTTGACTCTGTGCTCGGATGAACTAAGAAGCAGGACAAAGGAGTTGAAACTCTTTGATGAGGAGTCTCTTTCGGAACACAGAAACATCTTGCAAACCGACTCTTTCAAAAATCAGAAACCCAAGAAATACACTTTAGGACTCCTATTGAGATGACGTCATAGAGATGGTTGTGGGATTTCCCTTACACTATTCTCACATTGATGAGTTGGAGCACGAAGTAGTTTTTCTTTGGAGGGCTGTTCAAAAAAGGAGAAGAATAGTGGAATACCCACATAGTGAAACACCATAAAAATACAAGATCCTTGTGCAACAGGGAACATAGAGCTGAATTGTCTTTAAGCCAGGACATATAAGACGGGCCAGTTTTAATACAACAAAAATATAAGAAAGTGTAAACAGCAAGATTATAGAGGTTTCTGTGAGAAATCAAAAGACAAAAGACATTTACGGAACAGCGTGGCTCTAAAAGATTCTGAACAAAAACCCGGAAGGTCGCATCGGGCTAATAAGACTCGAAAATAAAGAACATAACGAAGATAAAGAAGTAACGCTGAACCCCCTGATACCAAGAGAAGGAAGTCTAGGGCCAGGAGTTCCAGAAAGCCGCCTAAAAATTTCTAAACCAAGGTCGTAGATAGCAAAAAGGTGGATAAGGTGGTTTGAGCTTCCTCTCTGAACAGAGGGCAGTACACGCGGCAGGTGAATATAGGACTGGAATCGGTACTAGGAATAGCGTATTGATGCATCGGTCTTGCCATTCAAAGCTGCTTCAATTTGAAGTACCAGACACACTAGGAGAAAACCAAGGGCTGCTGAGGGGGGAGATCCATCCAGAGCTACACCTACTGAGTGAACAAGGCCAGGGAAGTGCTGGGGTTCCCAAACAAAAACGTAAGGACAAGAAACATCCCTGCATGCATTATGCCAATGCTCAGCATGAGCTTCGTTCAGGAAGGAAACTTTTGGGCCTAATTTATGAAACAGGAAGAAATTAAGACGCGTTCGGTAATTGACATACTTGATTCATCAGGAGGTCTGGGGCTCGAGCGCCAGGGGAGCTCCAGATGAGCTTCTTGCTCCTCTTAAAAATAACCTACTATCTAGGGTTAAGATAATCTGAAAAAACCAAGATCCATAAACCGTGAATAACTAAATAAATCCGTAAAATCATAAACTCAATTAAGTGCGCTGTAACTGCAGATAAAGTAGAAATCATTTCCCGATTTTTCCCCGTCTATGAAAATTTCCGGCCTTTCCCACTTCTGCACATAATAAATTGCTTACTGCTTTGATATCTTTCAGATTATATCCCAACGCTTGTCATTCTGAGATATTTTCATTTGATAATAGTCAGTTTAAAGGAAAAAACTGGTTAAATATTTCATAATAACTGAGCATACTATGTGACAAGAACTGCATTAAATTAAAAACAAATAAACCGCTTATAAAGATTTAAACTATTCTTTAATTTACGAAGGCCCATATGTTATTGACAACATGTTTTCTTATACGTTTATATAAAAATTTTTAACAATAATATACAATTTTTAATATAGTTTTCTTTATTTTCAAATCTATCTTCGATGTGTCTTACCAACCTCTTGTTGCAGTTACGCGATTTCTTTGCCTAGTCGTTTAGTCTGACCTCATGTAAAAGAATATTTCTAATTTTTATATTTCATCAAAGAACTTCAATATGATGGGGATTTGCCTCTGGCTTTATATCACAATTTTAATTTTGTCTGAGTGTAATATTTCTTATTACGTTTTTAACCTTTCCAACCTATTTTTTTAAAAACAGAAATTATCACTATCTAATCTGTTTGAACCATGTGTACAGGTATAGATACTAGGACCATCTATTCCAAATTCCAAACATTGATAACACAAAGGATGTATCATCTCATATTTTTAACACCACTTTAGCAACTTAATTTCTAAAATACCTATACAAAATATGGCAATTATTAAAATTTAATTTTATGTTCCAATTTTTCAACTTTAGCTGTTATTGTGTACAATGGGTCATTTGGAAAATTGACAAGAGGCACTTCCAAAAATAAAAATTACTAATAAGGTCTACAAGATCCAATCGATGATCTATAAGGTTAGCTAGTTTTATGTATAGGGTTCAGTTTGCACGAATTCTGTATAAATAAAAATAAAAAATAAAGAATATTTAATTATAATTTCAAGATTAGTTTTTTTCTTTAAGGATACTGTTTCATTGTAGATAGGAAGCAGATAAGAATCTGGTGACCATATTCCGAAAACAACAATTGGCTACATTTGATAAAAGACAGCTTCAAGAAAAGAATATCTTAAAAGTAATTCTTATTGTAATAACAAGGTAGATTTTATCAGTTTTAATTAAATCTCCACGTTTCGCGACCCATTGAATAACAAACACAAGCTATTTTTACGATATTCTGCTAATATTTTTTTTTAAATTGCAAAGACGCGACGGTCAGAAAAAATTCAAATGCAAAAAGCATATTTAAAATTAATGTTTTTTAGCTGTAAATTTCAACATTTTGCATGAAAAATAATTACTTTTAGCAGAAATGATATTAGTTATAATATTTTACAAAACAAAAATCACAAAAATTTGGAATTTATTCTTATATATTTTTATATAACAAGACCTTAAAACATATTTTCAGTTATCTGTTGGCAGATAACTTCTGTTGTGTTGTTTTTCCACAAATTTATTTCCTTTCTATTTAATCTTATTTTTCACGATGAAACGAAAATTTACTTGTTCTATCCAAAAATTAATAATAAACAATTTTTGAATCTTTCTTGGGTTGACAACTTCTGTCTATTTAATTTTTTTGTACGTTGTGTCTTTATTTGTTAGGATTAACACAAAGCTATGCTTCTAATAATAAAATCATTTTTTGTAAGTTTGTAGCTCTTTTTGGGCTTTGCAGCTTTTGTCTGTTAATTTTTTTAAAGCTTGTATTTTGTGTCCTATAATAAATTCTTTTCATTTGTAATATTATGTTTCACGATTAAAACGAAACGCCATTGACGTCCTTGGTTCATTTTTAAATCAATGAATAACTGCAGTAACTCTAATTTTTTGGGCTACATGGTCGACGAGCTAGGTATTCGACCGGGTCCAGAATTTGTAGGGGGAATAAAAAATTTAAAAAGAACGAGAAATGTGAAAAATTGGAGACAATTTTTAAGATCTGTCAATTTTGTTCGTCGATTCATACCAAATTTCGAGAATGATTTAAAAAACGCTATAGAAAACGCTAACATGCTAGCTCACCCTGTTCTAGTGGTTACTAATTAGGGTTAAAGTAAATTATAAATTAGTGTAGATGCCACCAACTTCGCGATGGTACCCGTATAAACAATAACTGGTCGTCGACGCATCGCATGCGATCGCGAACTCATAGCTGCTTATGCTGCTATCAAGCGATTCAGTCATTTAATTGAGGGTTGCGATTTTATTATTTTTACCAATAGCAAACCTTTAAAATGCGCTTTCTATCACGATCTAAATAAACCCTCTCCTCGATAAATTTGCTATCTAGCTTTCATCTCATATTTCACAGCGAATAATCAACATTTAAGTGGTATAGATAATGTAGCTGCGAATCCGCTTTGATGAATTGAAAGCATTGTAGAAACAATCGATTTTAAAGCGACAGCCTAAACTCGAAAGCAGGTTAACAAATCCTTTACGTTTCTATAATCAGGATCAAATACTCGTGAATTAGGAAAATCAATTTTCCGAATATCGGGTTGAAATTGTTTTGACGCAACGTCCGACTCTGCTCGATCTTATTCCTGTAAATTTATGTCAAGTGATTTGTAGCAACCTGCACGGTCTAGCGTATCCTGGAGTTACAGATACATAAAAGCTACTCTCAAAATTTGTTGCGTAGCCTTTAATTAATAAGGATTGCAGAAAATAGGCGAAGATTTGCATTCCTCGTAAATGCGTAAAGGTCAGGAGACATGTCGCAACAACTGTATAAAAATTAAACGAGAAGGATGGCAGGTTCGAACGCGTGCATCTAGACATCATATGTCTTTTCAAACAGGCACACCGTTGATTCTAGGTAAAATTCCTGCGTACTCTTTTTCGTCAGGGATATTGGTTTTAACAACGAAACAACTAAAATAGGCTCTGGATCTGAAAGAGTATTGTCCAGGACAAAAGTTGAGCAAGCGACGCTCTCCATATTATTTCATCTCCAGTTAAATTTCTATTACAATCAGATTCATCATATCTCCACAAACTTTCACAATATTTAATTTTACGAATAAACATTGTTCTTTTTAGCAAATTCACGCCTTATTCACTTAGGCATGTCTTACACGTGAACACCGATCGTACCCTAGCGATGGTTTACGTGTACAGATGAGAGGCTCCCAACTGTGCTCGTCAAAGTACATTAGAGTATATCTACTTAGCTTATGAGAAAAAAAATAAGCGAAAAATGAAGATTTTGAGAAAATAAAAAAATTATAGAAATAGAAAAGATAGTCTGAGCTCTCACTCAGTCTCTAGGTTTATCTTTAAATGCACTGATCAGCGATGGTGAATAGTTTATTGGGTTTACCTTTGACATCAAGTACTTAACCTGCTCGATGTATAATCTCTTAAAAACTTTCCTAGATGTAAAATAGAATGTTTTGTAAAAGAAATCACACTCGTTAATACAGCAATAATAAACAGCTACAAGCTGGTAGGCCGCACTTAGCGCACGATTAAAAATTACTTAAAAATACAATTTTTGTAATAATAATAATAATAATAATAACGCAAAAACAGGAGCACAGGGTGCCAACATTCGCATCATTGGTACAGGATATGAAAGACGTCCATGGTTTGGTCTTTAATTTAAATTGTCTGCAGGTAAACCTGCGTTATGAATACGGCGCGTCCTTTCCGTGTGGATAATTTGAAATGCATATATGAGAGGTGTTTTGTTATCAAATGGAAAACCATAGAATTCTGCCGTGGTCAATGGAAGAACATCGCCGCTCTGAGTGTCCACTTTCACCTGCTCGTGTCCTCTATGGGTACGTAGGTATAATTTAAGAGCGGTAGTTCCTTCTTCTGAGTCGATCAATGTTCCAAAGATGGCACCACGAAAGCTTGATAATACAAACAGTTTTTTGTTTGATACGGGTACATACTCATTATTTTTTTTTAAGACTTGAATTCGTGTGTAGGGTGGAAAAGAAAATGGTTGAATTTGGAAACGCCAGGCCGGATTGTTGTAGGAAATAAGTTGAAGAAATTTTAGTTCTTTAAGTGGATATCCAAATATGGATGGAACAGGATCTCTAGCAGCAGGCGATCTGGACCTAGACCTGGCAGAAGAATCCGGAACGGTTAGAGAAAGCTTTGTATCTGGAGAACGTCTGTCAGAGGAAGGTCTAGCGGAAGAAGGTCCGCCGCGTTCAAGAACGGGGCGAGACAAAGGTTTGGCAGCAGGATGAGATGTTGAAGAATAATGAGGAATGCTAAGAGAAAGAATAGTATCTGGAGAACGTCTGCCAGAAGTGGAAGGTCCGCCTCGAGAAGAACTAGGATTAGGATCGCTTTCGCGCAAAGGATCGGATTGTAAACTCAAATCTGCAACAAGGAACACAAAATTACGTTTTTCTTTATGTTCACAATCCTATTTACTTTATTTATTATTATAAAATTGCAAAAAGAAATTAAAAATCCTTTTTATGATTGAAATCCTCGGAAACATAATACAATCCATTTACAAATTTTTAAATATCCCAAAAAAAACCTTATAGATCCTGTGAAATTGGTCAAATATTTCACTCTTTAAAGTTCTTTTACATTATTGAAATCAATCAAAAACTTCCTTGAAGTCTTTATAACTGCCCCAGAATACTTCAAAATCTTTCAAATCCTAACAAGTTAATGAAATCAATTAAAAATTCCAGGGAATATTTTTATTATTAAACAGCTTTTGACTTTCTTTTGGGTTAATCTAATAAAATCCATTTAAAATTTTTGAATATCCCAAAAATAACCCTATAGGTCCTATAAAATTGGTCAATATCTTTCGCAATTTTAGGAAATACTTTACAATCGGATGGTGATTTTTTTAATTTCTTTTAAATGTTTTGGCATTTTTTTAATTTTGCAAAATAATATTTAAATTTTAAAAATTGACAAATTTTTCATATTAAAAATGGAAGTATTTTGAAAAATGTGCATGAATTAAAAATACCCAAACATACTTTAAATTCTTTGAAATCACTTGAAATTATTGAAATGAATAAAAAGTTCTTTGCAATCTGTTGAAGTTCCGTGAAATATTTCTCATCTTTTGTGATACAATCAAGTTACTGAAAATAATTAAAATTGCAGGGAATTTCTTGAAAATATTTAAAATTATTTAAAATCCCATTAAATTCCTAAAATTAATTGAAATTTCATAGAATCTTTTAAACTGTCCTAGAATACTTCAAAACTCTGGAAATGTTTCGAATTTTTTTGAAATTCCTTGTAATTTTTTTTTTTAAATCCTAAAATCTTAAAAACGATGTGACTTTTCATTGAATGACTGCAAACAATTTGAAAAAGTTTAAAATATTTTAATTTTTCTAAAACATTGTAAATCCTATAAAATCCCATTAAACTACTGAAATTATATGGAAATTCCACTGCATCTTTTAAATTACAGTATAATTTCCAAAGCCATTAAAATCAAATTAAATTACTGAAATTAATTGAAAATTCTAAGCAATGATTTAACATACTATACATCTTCTAAAATTTCTTTAAATTATTATAATCAATTAGAAGTTCTTGCAACCTTTTTTAAAATTGTGTTAAATATTACAAATCCTTTTAAATACCATTAAATGTCTATAATAAAATGAAAATTTAATAGAATCTTTTAAAACGCCCTACCATATTTTAAACCTTTTGATATTTTTTTAAACTTTTAAAAATTCTTTATAATTTTGTTAAATACTGTAAAATATTTAAAATTCTTTGAAATCTTTTCATATCATTGAAATCGATTAAAAATTCTTTGAATTTTTTTAAATACCGTGAAATATCTTGAATATTTACTTTAAAATCTCTTAAAATTATTGTAATCAATAAAAAATTCTTTGTGATCTTTTAAATTCCCGAAAAAATTTCAAACCCTTCAAAATCCAAAAAATTTATTGTAAATAGATTTTTTAGAATATAATTTTAAATAACTGAAAATATTTCAAGTCCTTTAAATCGCTTTAAGTTACTGAAATCAATTGAAAATTCTCTGAATTTTATTTTAAATTTCCTCAAATCTTTAAGATTATTTGAAATCTCTTTAAATTTTTGAAATAAATTTAAAAATTCATGGACTTTTTTTTTAAAACTTCTTAAAATATTTTAAATCTCATTAAACTACTGAAATCAATTAAAAATTCTACGGAGTTTTTAAAATACCGTGAAAGATTTTACTCTTTAAAATCCTTTTACATTTCAAATCAATCAAAAACATTCTTGGAATCTTTGAAACTTCCCTAAAATACTTCAGATTATTTCAAACCCTATAATTTGACCGAAATCAATTAAAAATTTCTGCGAATGTTTTGGAATACGCTAGAAAGTTTTGAATTCTTTAAGAACCCTTGCTACTTTTTTAAATACCCTAAAACATTCCAAACTCTTAAAAATTCCTTAAAATATTTTTAAATTCCCTGACACGAAATTTTCAATTATCAAATCGAGTTAGAAAATCAAAGCATTGCAAAATGCTTTCATTTCTTAAAATCGTGAATGTAAATAATTAATATCAGGTTTATAAAGTTTTAAACTATTTTTTAATTTATGGGTAGTTTAATGGTATAATAGTTGTTTAATGATAGTCAAATTTATTTAGTGGGTAGTTGGCAACCTGTTTTTTAATTGTTTATATGAACGATTTTTAACAATTAAATACAAAATTTGAATGTAGTTTTCTTAATTTTTAAATCTTTATTCGATTTGTCTTACCAACCTCATGTTACAGTTACTTGATTTTCTTGACCAGTCGTTTACTCCGACCTCATGTCAAATAATATTTCTAATTTTTAAAATTCATCAAAAAACTTTAATATGACGGGGATTGACCTCTGACTTTAATTCACAATTTTAATTTAGTTCTAGTCTAATCTTTCTTATTACGTTTTTAACTTTTTCAACCTACTTTTTCAAAAACAGAAATGATCACTATCTAATCTGTTGGAAAACTGTGTAGAGGTGTAGAGACTAGCACCATCTATTTCAAGTTCCAAACATTGATAACACAATATATGGTAACTATTTAACTTTAATTTTATGATCCAATTTTTTGACTTCAGTTTTTATTGTGAGCTTTTTATTGACAAGCGTTACTTCCAAAAATAAAAATTACTAACAAGGTCTGCAAGATCCAAGCGATGAGGTACAAGGTTAGCTAGTTTTATGTATAGTGTTCAGTGTACACGAATTCTGTATAATTAAAAATGAAATATAAATAATATTTAATCATAATTTAAAAAATTAATTTTTTCGTTAAGGAACCTGATACGTTGCAACCAGGTACCAGATAAAAAACTGGTGGCAGTATTCTGAAAACCACAATTAGCTGACGGCAGAATTTTTATGCCCACGGCGATATAAATTATTATTATTATTATATATCATTTACATAATTATATTCACCAATAGAATTGAGGATGCACGTCAAAGATAAACCCAAACTGTAGAAATTCTTCATATCGTCAATTGCAAGGGAAAACTGAAGAATGTTTTAATAAAGAGTTCCAGTAATAATGTTTTTAGCGAATTTTCTTGAGCTCTAATTACTGATATTATCCATACTATAGTCGTTATCTCTTACTCGAAATGCGGCAAATTTGTCCTTGTAAGATATTTACATTTGATAAGAATCAGCTTCAAGAAGAGAATCTCTTACATGTAATTCTTATTGTAATAACAAGGCAGATTTTATCAGTTTTGATTAAATCTCCAGGTTTCGCGACCCATTGAATAACAAACACAAGATATTTTTACGATAGTCTGATGGTAATAATTTTTTTTAAATTGTAAAGACGCGACGGTCAGAAAAATGCAAATGCAAATAGCATGGTTAAAATTAATGTTTTTTTGTTGTGAATTTAAAAATTTTGCATAAAAGATAATATCTTTTATCAGAAATGACACTTGTTATAATACTATACGAAAAAAAATCACAAAAATTTTGAATTTGTTTTTGATATATTTTAATAACAAGAGTTCATAGCAAATTTTTAGATCTCTTTTTGTTAGATAAACTTTGGTCTTTTCATTTATTTTCTTCTCTTATGTTCCTTTCCAAAAATTTATTTTCTTCCTATTTAAACTTATTTTTTAAGATTAAACAAATTTCTTCTCGTCCTATCCAAAAATTATTAATAATCAATTTTTGAATCTCTTTTGGGTTGACAACTTCTGTCTATTTAATTTTTCTGTAGGTTGTGTCTTTATTTGTTAGGATTAAAGCAAAGCTATGGTTCCAATAAGAAAATCATTTTTCGAAACCTTGTAGCCCTTTTTCAGCTCTACAACTTTTATCTATTTATTTTTTAATAGCTTTTATTGTTTGTCCTATAATTTAATGTTTTCATTTTTAATATTATGTTTCATGATAAAAACAAAACGCCATTGACATCCTTGGTTTATTTTCGAATTATGAATAACTGTGACAACCCTAATTTTTTGGGCTACATGGTCAACGAGCTAGGAAATAGAACGGGTTCAAAATTTGTAGAAGGAATAAAAATTTTTAAAAGAACGACGACTGAAAAATTTCAGACAATTTTCATGATCTGTACATTTTTTTGTCGATTCGTGCCAGATGTCGCGAAAATAAATCATAATTTAATCACTCAACTTTGCCGCTAATGATTTAAAAAGCGTTCTAGGAAAAGCCAACATGCTAGCTCACCCTGTTCCAGGGGTTACTAATCAGTTTTAAATTAAATTAGAAATTAGTGTGAATTCCACCAAATTCGCTATCGGAGATGTGTTAGAACAACTGGTCGTCGACGCATCGCGTAGGATCGCAAACTAATAGCTGCTTATGCTGTTATCAAGCGATTCAGTCATTTAATTAAGGGTTGCGATTTTATTATTTTCAACAATCGCAAACCTTTAAAATTTCACAGCATATTTCACAGCGAATAATCAACATTCAAGTGGTATAGATAATGTAGCTGCGAATCCGCTTTTTTAATTGAAAGCATTGTAGAAACAATCAATCAGGCTCAAATACTCGTTAATAAACAAAATAAAATTTTCGAATTTTTGGTTGAAATGTTTTTGAGACATCGCCAGACTCTACAGGATCTTATATTCCTCCGAATTTATGTCAAGTGACTTGTAGCAGCCTGCACCGTCTAGCGCATCTTGGAGTTATAGCTGCACAGAAGCTAGTTTAAAAACTTGTTGTGTAGCCTTTAACTAATAAGGTTTGCGGAAAATGGGCGAAGATTTGCATTCCTTGTCAATGCCTAAAAGTCAGGAGACATGTCGCAACAGCTGCCGAAAAATTAAACGAGAAGCACAGAAATTATTAACTAGTGCATTTAATATAATAGGGTTCAAAATAGTACAGAAAATATCGAATTTTTCAGAAAGTTCATTCGAGCGCAATGAGCGAGACAATATTAATGTGTTCATTTAAGTCGTCGTACACTGCACGGCAATAAAAAACAGCGCCGTATTCTTTTCATGCATAGCTAGCGGAAGCGCAGCACCTCTGAATAACTCATTTGGAGCGCGGTTCAAAATTACTTTGAAATACAATTCTTGTAATTTAAGTTAATAATTATCAAAATATGCACCAGAATGTATACAAATGGTGTATCTTTTGATATATAACGCAAGCATAGTGGAACAGGGCGTCAACTTTGACATCATTGGTACAGGATATGAAAGATGTCAATGTTTCGGTCTTCTATTTAAATGGACTGCAGGTGTACCTGCGTTATGTATAAGGCGCGACCTTTCCGTGTGAATAATGTCAAATGTATATATGAGAGGTGTCTTGTTATCTAATGGAAAACTATCGAGTTCTGCCGTGGTTAATGGAACAACATCGCCGCTTTGAATATCCATTTTCACCTGCTCGTGCCCTCTGGTGGTATGGAGGTATAATTTAAGAGCGGTCGATCCTTCTTCTGAGTTTATTAATGTTGCAAAGATGTCACCATGGGAGGTTAATAATACAAAAAGTTTTTTCTTTGATACGGGTACATATACATTATGTTTGTTTAAGACTTTAATTTGATTATCGGGTGGAAAAACGAACGGCTTAAGTCGGAAACGCCAGGCCGGATTGCTGTAGGAAATAAGTTGAAGAAATTTTAGTTCTTGAAGTGGATATCCAAGCACGGATGGAAAAGGTAGTCTGGCAGCAGGTGACCTGGACCTAGGCCTGTCAGAAGAAGTCCGAATAGCTAGAGAAAGCGTCGTATCGGGAGCACGTCTGTCGGAGGAAGGTCTGGTGGAAGAAGGTCCGCCACGATGTAAAGCGGGGCTATGAGAAGGTGCGGTAGGACGAGGAGACTTGGGTAAAAGATTAGGAATGCCAAGAGAAAGAGTTGTATCTGGAGAACGTCTGTCAGAAGTGGATGGTCCGCCTCGAGAAGAACTGGGATTAAGATCGCTATTGCGCAAAGGATCGGATTGTAAACTGAAATCTGCAGCAAGGAACACACAATTATATTTTTCTTGATGTGCACAATCGCATTCACTATATTTATTATTATCAAACTACAAAAAAAAATTGAAGATCCTTCAAATGATTGGAATCCTTGGAAACATAATTCTTCTTTTTAATTACTACAGTAAAATTTAATAGGGTTTGTACAAATTTGTTCGTTGTATTCTTGGTTTTATTTACAGAAATAAAATTCAGCGATTTGAATTCAATTTATTACGTTTATTCTAAATATCCTTTAATGCAACAGAGCAACAAATTGAAGAATAAATTATGGTTGAAACAAGTACTTAAATTTTCGAAGAAAAAATATACTTCTTTAACGAAAAATGGATTTTTAAATTAAATCCTAAATGTTAACTAAAGCAAATAAATTTTAAACCAGAAAGATAAATTTTCCAGTTAATTCATTAATCTTCAAATAGAATAATAAAAAAAAATAAATATTATTTTCATTACAACAAAAACAAGTTTTCTGTCTAAGATCTCATATTTTAAACAAATAAATTAATTTATAAGAAAAAAGTTTAGGTTTCAACCAAGTACTTTTACTTTTAACCGAAGAGATAATTTTCAAACTAAAATAATAAGTATTAAAACAGAATACTTGAAGAAGATTAACTTTCGAAAAAAAAGTAATTTTCTGCCAAACTGATGAACGACAATGATTGATTATCTAAAAGAAAATTCAAAAGAGTATTCGAATTCTTAGGCACAAATTTTTTAATTAAAAAATGAAAGTCATAAACTTTGAATAATATTTTTAGGCACGAATAGATTAAAGTGCAAGTCCGATAAATTTTAAACTTCGGGGCTGCAGGGGCCGAAAATTCCAGGAAGTATGGGCGCAAATCTTGAGCCAAATAGCACACGTATTTGGAGAACCACAATAACTAGGTTAATTTTCTGCTAAAAATTTGATTCTTAACAAAGCGTATTTTCAAAACAAATAGTTAAATTGTATACTGAAACATTTAAATTATTAGTAAAAAAAATAGATTTTCAACGAAGCAGTGGCATTTTTAACCAGACATAAATTTTTAATTAAAAAACGATGAATTTAAAACAAACACTGTAACCAAATTTTTTTTATAAAATTCAGAAATACGTCTTCTCGGAGAAAATTAAAACGCGATCGGTAATAACATACTAGGCTAATAAACTCATTGAAGTGCGCTGTAACTGCAAATAAAGTAAAAAACACTTTCCCCAATTGTCCAAAATTCTTAAAATAATTAAAACTTGCGTTTTACTGAGATCAAAAGTAAGTTTCCCGTTTTTAAATCAAATTTCTGGTCATTTCCCGATTTTTCCCTGTCGATTAAAATTTCCTGTCTTTCCCTCTTCTGTACATAATAAATTGTTTAGTGCTTTGATATCTTTCATGTTGCATCTCAACGCTTGTCATGCTAAATATTTGCATTTGATAAGAGTCACTTTAAAGAAAAAAAACTTGTTAAATATTGCATAATAAGTGAGCATACAATGTGACAAAGCTACCTTAAATTAAAAATGAATGAACCGCTTATAAAGATTTTGAATCTATTTTTTAATCTATGAAGGCCCATGGGTAGTTAGCAAACTGACTTTTTTGTATTTCTTTGTATGAACTATTTTTAATAATTAAATAAAATTTTATTTATTTTTCAATCTATCTCCGATTTGTCTTACCAACCTCATGTTACACTTACACGATTTCCTTGCCCAGCCGTTTACTCCGACCTCATATCAAATAATATTTCTAATTTTTATATTTCATCAAAAAACTTCAATATGATGGGGATTTAACTTTGGCGTTAATTCACTATTTTAATTTAGCTTTACTATAATGTGTCTTATCACGTTTTTAATTTTCCCAACCTACTTTTTCAAAAACAGAAATGATCACTATCTAATCTGTTTGAAAAATGTGTACAGGTGTAGAAACTACCACCATCTATTTCAAGTTCCAAACTTTTTTGACTTCACTTGTTATTGTGTACAATGGGTAATTTGGAAAATTGACAAGAGCCACTTCCAAAAATAAAAATTACGAAAAATGTCTGCAATATCCAAGCGATTAGTTATAAGGTTTGCTAGTTATAGCTACAAGGGTCAGTATGTGCGCATTTTGTATAAATAAAATGAAATATAAATAATATATAATCATAATTTCGAAATTATTTATTTTTTTTTTTGATGAACCTGTTTCGTTGCAGATATGTAGGAGATAAAAATCTGGAGGCCGTATTCTAAAAACCACAATTGACTGGCGGCTCAATTTCTATTTCGAGGATGATAAAAGTTATTATTATTGTATATTATTTATAAAAATATATTCACCAATGGAATTAAGTATGCACGTCAAAGATAAACCCAAAATGTAGAAAGTCTTCATGCTGTCAATTGTCAGGGAATACTGATAAATATTTTAATAAAGAATTCGACTGATAATGTATGCAGCGTATTTTATAGAGCTCTTATTACTGATATTATATATACTATAATCGTTATATCTTACTTGAAAGGCGGCAAGTTTGTCCTTCTAAGATATTTACATTTGATAAGAGTCAGCTTCAAGAAAAGAATCTGTTACAACTAATTCTTATTGTAATAAGAAGGTAGATTTTATCAGTTTCAATCAAATCTCCACATTTCGCAAACCATTGAATAAAAAAACAAACTATTTTTACGAAAGTCTAATATTAATATTTTTTCAAATTTGTTTAGGACCTAATTTAAGAAAAAATGCAATTGCAGAAGCATGGTTATAATTAAAAAATTTTGTTGTGAATTTCAACATTTTTCATAAAAAATAATGTTTTTCATTAATGTAATGACATAGCTATTTGATGGGAAAATTAAAGATTAATTAATGATCAATGCGCATAGCGTTTGAAATTTCACACTAGTAGCATAGAAAAAGCTTATGCCCTCCCTATAGTTTACCAGTCTAATTGAAGTTCTAGAATAATTGTTTCTACTAATACAACTTAAAAAATAATCAAAGTATATTTCCAATATTCTAAAGCCAGTTTCTTTTAACATCAGTTCGTTTGTCAAAAATAGTTGGGAACTTAAAGATTGTCTAAAAAATATTAATGTTCTAAAAATTCATTCAATAGTTTCTTTAGATGTTGTGTCCATGTTTGATAGCATCCCACTAGATCTTCATTTGGATTGCATTGAGAAAAAACTAAGTTTGAATCATAATTTTACTAAAATAACAAAATATGAATTTATGATAGCCAGGAGAACGATTTTAATTGGTACTGTTTTCTCCTTTAACAACAAATTTTCTAAATAAATTTCGGGTTGCCCTATGGGTTCATGATTGTCTCCAGCTGTTTCAGATTTGGCCTTACAAGATATTTAAAAAAGAGCTTTAAAATTATTGGATTTCACACCTATTTTGTGCAAAATTTACGTCGATGTGTTAAATTAAGTGATATCCAATTCAGGAAAGAAAACTTAAATCAACTAACAACACTTTACAACAGATTCAATTTAAATGTTATCTTACCTAATATTCAGGTTCCATCTGAACAGTTAAGGAATTCACTTTAAAAATTTAATATTTGCGTTTATTTTAAAAACACAAATAGGTTTGATAATTACTAGTTGAAGAAAAAACACAAAGAATCCATTAAAAATTTATTTATTGTTATTTACCTAATAAACTGTAAATGTTGTAACAAAGCTTATATAGGTGAAACTAGCCAGAGATTAAAAACCAGAATCTTTGCATTATTAAATCTATTTTTATAAACAAGTTGCGAAAGATTTTAGTTAATTCACACACTAAAATTCTAAATATTAATAAAATTTATCAAAGCATTATAAAATAATGTCCTTTAGGTTAGTTACAAAATTTCTCACAAATTACTTATCGTCCTTTCTAACCTACGATAAAGATTCCTTTTCAATATTTTTTAAAAATATAGTCAATAATTGATTATAAGTCTTATTTATTGATAAGGACTATATTTAAACCTGTATTTATTATTTTTTTAAATTTTGCTCATGAAAAAAATTTGACTAATAAATCTCCAATGAGATGTCTTTTTATTTTGTTTTTTACACTACGACATTAAACTGATGTTTTTTCTTAATTGAAATTTCGTTAACTCAGGTAAATTTATATTATCTTACGTAATTATTTATCATGATTGTTCTTCTTAATATTACTGATAGTAAAAATATAGTTATTCATATTAAAACCTTTTGAAAAAGGTACACATTGTACAAAAACGTTAAGGAATGAGAGAGGAGTTTCAATCAAATAAATTTTGGGTTAAAAATCGGTTTTAGCCTAATTTTATTTTAATTTCGTGGTAATTCTTTGGAATATAAATTAATGTGGTCATAGGGTCATCATACAATAAAAATAAAAGATTCTGATGTTACTGAATCATTCTGTATTTTGTCCATAAATATAAAAACCTTACGTTTCGACCTTCATTGCA
>JAAAKG020000928.1:0-47117 GCA_010014905.2 Druon quercuslanigerum
TACCATTTTCCATCAAAACTTATAGCACAATATACACCCGAAAAAACACAAAACACACACGACAAATTCTCGAGATACCGACAAAACGGAGCTAAAAATCTTCTGTCGTCGCCACACGTCGACGACATTGCTCCGATAAAATTTCGTTTTTTTAATATATTAGATATTAACTGTTAATATCACATGTTTTAACTTTCAATATAAACAGATATTGCCCTTTAATATCTTGTATGTTGAATAGAAGGTATTATATATTATGACGTAATATCTTTATATTATGGTTAAATACCAAAGTTTTTAATATCTACTTTTCAATATCTATTTTTCTCCGTGTAGCGATCCGAACTTGTAACCGTAAAGTCCGAGCTCGATTCATGCTGCCAATTTTGTGTTGCCTATATTTTTTTTTAAATCTTTTTTATTCATTACTCATGAATCTAATTAATAATATGAATATTCTGATAATAATAGACAATATTTTATTTATATTCTATTTTTATACAATATATTTTATTTTTATCTTATTTGAAAGTAATAATAACCAAAATAAAAATATTTAATAAAATGGAGAAAAATGAGCATTTTCAATGTAAAAAAAACTTTTCTTTAACTAAAAGTAGTAAAGGATAAAACCCCCAATTTTTTATATTAAATTAAATCTTCTAGGTTAAAATTTTGTTGAAAACTATGTTTTTTTTTTTAATTAAAATTACTTATTTTCATCTGGAAATTTAAGTATGTATGTTATTTTTTGTTAAAAATGTATTCCTTATACGTTGAAAATTCAACGCGTTGGTTGAAAAATTGTGAATTTAGTTGAAAATTTGTCTTTTGGGTTGAAAAATAATTATTCTTTATTGAAAAACCATCGTTTTTGTTGAAAATTCCATTTTTAATTAAAAATGTATCTTTTTTATTTAAGAGTTCATGTAAGTTGTTCAATATTTATCTTCTTTCGTAGAAAATTAATCTTCTTGGTTGAAACCAAAAGTTGAATAATATGAATATTCTGATAATAATATAAAATGTTTTATTTATATTCTATTTTTATACAATATATTTTATTTTAATTTTATTTGAAAGTAATAATAACCGAAATAAAAATATGTAATTAAATTGAGAAAAATGAGCATTTTCAATTGAAAAAAAAAAATATTTTCTTGGACTAAAAGTAGTGAAGGATAAAATCCCCAATTTTTTATATGAAACAATGGTTACAAATTTATATCTTGGCTTGATTTAGAAAAATTTTAATAGACAATAGCGATAAAGAAGGATCCACTGTGTAAATTGGTCTTCATAGAGGTTGATTTCATAAAAATTGATTCCGTGATTCTAATCGGCGATAAATAAACGCCAGGCATCGGACTTACCAAACTATTGACCCTATTAAACCCTTTTTTTAAGGATGACACTATTTTGCTACTATTTCGCTACTATTTCGACAACATTATTTAGGGATAAAATTAGGTTTCTACAAAAAACACTTGAATTTTCAACCAAAAAGATGAATTTTCAAGGCCGTAGAATAATTGTCTACCAAAAAGACGAATTTTCAAAACAAATGTATAAATTTTCTACTATTATCTAAATAGTTGAAAATTTAAACTAAAAAATGTCAATTTTTAACCAAAAATTAAATAGCAAAATTTTCATTTGAGAGAACTAATTTTCAATATAAAAAAAATAATTTTCTTCAAAATTGTTCAATTTGGTACCAAATAGTTCAATTTTCTACCAACATTTTAAATTTTCAAATCAAAAAGTCCAAGTGTCTACAAAACAGCCGAATTTTGAAATGGAGCATATTAATTTTTAACTACAAATTTTATTTTCAACCAATGAATTGAATTTTCAACGAACCGGTTAAAAAAATTAATTTTTAGTGAAAAAAAATTATTGATATCTCAACAAAAAATTGTTTAACTTAAAATAAAAAACCGTTTTACCTAAGCAACAAAAAAGAATCTAAGAAAAAATTCTTCTATCCTCAACTAAAGCAGATTATTTTTAAACCAAAACGTTGCATTTTTAACCAGAAGAAAATGTAATAAAAAAAATGACTTTGTAACAGCATTGTTTGGTTAGACAACTGTAAATTTTTAATAAATTTAAAGCTAATTTTCTTTTGCACACTAAACATAGGTTTAATACTTGAAAAATGTTATGATACTATTTTTTTCAAATTTGTAAAATTATTTACCCAATTTTTGATCCATAAATAATTGAGTCCGTGGCCTGAAAACGTTTTCCTTAATATTTGTAATTTTTGGAAGTGACAATGAAAAGTTCGATTTGAACCAAGTTTCCCTTTCTATCGAGTGTTTCGGGTTTAGTTTAAGGTTTAAGGTTTAAGGTTCGTCGAGTACACACCAAGCAGCAGACACGTGTATTGATTTATTCCGGATTGGGGGTGGGTTGAAAGATGGGATAGAATAGAGGGGAACCCAGTATGGTGTGAGGGTGTGTGTGTGAGAGAGAGAGAGGGGGGGGACGAAAGAGAGAGGGCGAGTGGATAACTAGTGGGGGTGCAACTGAGGTGAAATTGTGAGAATTCCCCATCCCCCACCCTTCAATTTTTCTCCTTTCATGGATGGGTCTGTGCCTGGCAGATGGCACACACCGACACTTTTAAAACCCCAGCTCGACCGACCTCAACCTCTACACACCATACACAGCTTACAATGCATATTCATATACGTGAATTACATAAAGTGACGTGCCAAAAAACCTCTGGAAGCTTCACATCAAAAGAGGGAATCTAATTTAATTGGGAATAATCGGAAAAGGAACATCAAATCCGGAATGTATATTGCCAATTTTTTGTCCTTGTGGATAGAAAAAGATTTGAAACAGCTTTAAAATTGATAGAATTTTGACTTCACACTCTTTCTCATAATGAGTTGTCTTAAAAATTTAATTACTTTTTTTAAAAATTCAACTGTTCTGTTGTTACACATTCATCATTTTGGATATAAATTTCATCTTTGTGGTTGAAAATTAATTTTTTTAACTCAAAACTTAACTTTTTTATTGAAAATTCAACTTTATGTTTGAAAATTGAAGTAATTTGCTAAAAATGCATTTCTTTGGTTGAAAATTGAACTATTTGGTTGAAAATTCGTTTTTTGTTTCAAAATAATATTTTTAAATTAAAAGTTGAATTAACATAACTCCCAAATCGGGTCGCCTAGACTCCAGTTAGGCCCAGAATCGAGAGTTAACCTTTTTTCATACGAAGAAAGCTTAAATCTTATGAAAAATAATTGTTTAAAAATATTTTTTCTAATTAAACTTTTTCAAACTGCCACTTCTTATCTATTAAAAAATAATAATTCTAATAAAACTATACTGTTTCCAATTTGAAAAATAAGTAAATAATCATAGGATATAGCTGTTTCTTTAAAAAATGTTTTCTTCCTAGAAGATTGCTTTAACGATTTCAGCAATAGAATATTTACTTTCAAAATTTGAATCAGTAGAGTTGTATTCAACTTCGTTGTGAAACATGGAAGTAATAATTATGCAAAAAGTTGTTTGTTGAAGATTCATCTTCTTGTTTAAAAATGTCTATTTAGTTGAAAATTCATGTATTTTTTTAAAGAATTTACCTTTTTTATCAAATTAATCTTCTTGGTTGAAAATTCTCCCTTTTCGGTTGAAACCTTCACGATTCTGTGGAAAGTTGAACTATTTGTTAAAAATATATCCTTTTTTATTATTGAAGATTCAACTATTGTGATAAAAATGCAATATATTTGGAGTTGAAATCTTAGCAAGGTAAAACATTCCATATTGAATTAAATGTGACACCAATACATTAATTTTGTTTAAAACAATTTTTCTCCGTATGTTCGTGGAAAATCACACTATTAACCCTGTTTTGAAAATATTTAAAAGTATATATCCATTCAAGTGAATTTAAAAGCAATTCCTATAATTTTAGTACAACTGATTTTCGGTTCGTTGGTTAATTAAAATAAAAATGCGAGCTTCCAGAGAATTTTATCTCGACTCTGCCGAAAATTGACGTATTTTTAAGGACAATAACTGATTTTTTTTGCCTAACGGTAAATTACACATCGTTGGCGTAATTCACTTTTCCAGACACGTCGGCAGACAGTCAATTTTATTCACGTGTTCTTCTTTGGTATGTGGGCGTTCACTCCATTCATCCAGTCATGTTTTTGTACAGTCTACTGGTCTCTTTTTCCTAGACAGAGTGAACCTGGTGTTTATGTCAGGCTTTCTCATTGCGAATAAATCGAGTCGAGTTAAATGAAAAAGCCAGTATTTTTAGCTACAGAATACTAAGTGAATTACACAAAAAAATCCACAAAAAATTGGAGAAGTGAAAAAATAAATATAAAATTACTTTACAATTGGAGCCTACATTACAAATGAAAAAAATCGAATTCTCAGAAATAAGAGGGAGTAACTTCAAGATTCGATGGAGCTCTAGAGATATCAAAAAAAATTTTTTTTTTTTTAATTAATATTTTGCGATACACAGATCTTCAAAGTGGACTGTTGTCAGAACAGAAGATTGTGTTTAAATCCATAGATTTTTTATTTTTTAGATAGAAGTTTTTTCTGATAGTATATGCGGGATCGTAATTTCTGTATAAAGCACTTTTAAGTTAATTTCAAGAATAACAAATGAAAAATATATAAATTTAACATTGTTTTACTCCATTTATAAAAGATGCTGTATCTAAAATTCAGACTTCAAATTTGATTCCCTATTCCCCTGTTTTCCTCAATTTTAAATAATTCTCTTTTCTCCCTAATTTCAAGAAACTCCCCCTTTTCCAGCTTTTTCTTGTTTTTTCATTCTTGCTCATGTAACTTAAAAATTCATCCGTTTGGTTAAAAAATAAACTATTTGGTAGAAAATTCGGATATTTGGTTAAAAATTGGTGTTTTTTTTATTAAAAGTTGAATTGCTTTATTAAAATTCGATTTTCGTTGTTTTATAATTGAATATTAATCATTTTAGTTCAAAATTGATCTCTTTAGTTGAAAATTTCATTACTTAAATAATAATTTTTTTTCTCGTAATTGAAATACAATGTATTTACTGAAAATTTAACTATTTTATTTTTTTTTTTGTTAAAAATTCTTTTTTTTTTGTTATGAAAATAAATCTTCTAGGATAAAATTTGGCTGAAAACTAGTTTTTTTTTTTTAAATTAAAATTACTTTTTTTATCTGGAAATTTAACTATGTATGTCATTTTTGGTTAAAAATGTATTTCTTATATGTTAAAAATTCAACGCGTTGATTGAAAAATTGTGAATTTTGTTGAAAATTTGTCTTTTGAGTTGAATCTTTTTAATTAAGAGTTCATGTAAGTTGTTAATATTCATCTTCTTTCGTAGAAAATTAATCTTCTTAATTGAAACCAAAAGTTGAACTGCTTCGTTCAAAGTTTATACTATATTCTTAAAAATTCTTTTTTTTTTTGTTAGTTGAAAATTCATTCTTGGTTTACTGAAATTAAAAAATTAAAAAAACTAAAATTAAAAAAAAAATTAAAAATCAATTAATCATTTAGCTGTTCCATTTTTAATTATTCCAAATACAAAGAAATAGTTTTGTTAAAAATTTAATTATTTTGTTAAACAAATTTTTTCTCGGTAGTTCGTCTTTTTGGACTGAGAACTCATCTCTTTAGGTAAAAAAAAATTTTGTATAACAATGAAATTATTTAGTTAAAACTGCAATATATTTCAACTTTAAATCTTTAAAGTTTAAAGCGTTTACAATAATTTTATTTTAAAGAATTTTTATGCCCATATTTTCTTTAAATTTGAATGGTGAGGGAAAATAAAAATTGGTCAAGGAGAAGTACAAATAATTTTATTACCGAGAGGGGGTTATATACAAATTAAACTAGGATGTTATTTAAAAAAATGAGTTATTGTTCTTAGAGTTATTGTTTTAGATTCCAGATTTGATTTTTCTGCCTCGATTTTTTCTTTGAAATTTAATTACATAAGTATTAATGCAATATTTAACTTTTTGAAATTTATTGTACTGATGGTAAATAATATAAATATTTTATTATTTTTGTCATCAAAGCTTTTAAATGTTAGATGTCAAATGTTAATCAAATAATAGAAATGAAGAGATCATAAATTTTAATTGTATCTTATAAATAGGGTTTATTAAATAAGCGTTTAGTTAAAGAGGCACATCTAAGGGAACTTTTCTGTATCCAACTATCTATGTTCATTTCTCACCGAGAGAGTGCAGCATCTTCCTGGTTATTGAATAGGAATAGATTTTAGGCGCACCCTCTTCGTTTCCAGATCACTTCACAATTCTAAATTTCTTAGGATTTTAGTATTTCTTGCTGGAAACTCATCAAATTTCCTGAAAAAATATTCCTCGTTTTTAGAAAATGATTCTTTGTTGGCTGAATAGACTATCTATATAGACTATCTGGCATTTTCACACACGATAATGAAATTTTGTTTGGATTATTTCATTCTCTTCATAAATTCAGTGTAGGATTGAAAATCAAAATTACTTAAAGTTTCATATTCATAAATTCAAAATCGAAAAAATAACTTAAATTTTATAAAAATTATTTATTTGGCTGAAGTGTTGAAATTCCGGCTTAAATACCGAATTTATTAGTTGCCCTTTTTAGTTTCTCTAGTGTTTTACGACCAATAAATAAAGATTTGAGAATAATCTTATTCTCGGGCTAAATAATTTTAGGGATTTTACATTTGTTTACGCCTCGATAGACAGTTTTATTATCCAGTATTTTAACATATTTTTCTATATAAATTTGAATCGTATAACTAGTTTTCTAGTTTCTGCTTTTCTGCTTCTAAGCCAGGAGAGTATTCGTATGTATAGTTTCTATTTAGCTAGCTTGAAATTGGAAAGCTTTCGAGAAGGACTCCTTTTACAACCTGTTTACGACTCTTCGTGTTTGACCAACAAATGCACTTCTTTCCCAGTGGGTAAGGAGCTTCCTTCAGTTCCATGACAATCTTAACCCAGGTCCGGACACAAATACGGGTTCTTGCTTGTCGTGTAACAAACCAGAAATAATTTATTTAAAAAAATAAAATTATACGAACACTAGATTTCGCACTGTTTCCCCCTTTTTTGTGGGGGGTTTTCGCTTAATTCAAAACTAAATTAATAGAATCGAATAAGAAAATCCAACTATTTTGGATTTTGGATATTTCTTTGGATAGAAAATTCGTTCTTTTATATTCAAAATTAAAATTTTTTGTTTAAAAAAAGTCATCTTTCTTTGTTTAAAATTAACATTTTGTTGTAAGTTAACTTTTCTGATTAAAAAATCAACTGTCTTCTGGAAGATACTATTTTGTTAAAAATAAAAGTAAATCTATTTGTATAGAAAATTGTTTTTTATCAAAATTGAACTATTTGGTTGAAAATGCATCTATTTTGTTAAAAATTAATCTTTCTTTGTTGAAAATTCATATTTTTTTGTAAGTTATTTTTCTTGGTTATTTTGTTCAAAATTCAACTATTTTGTTAATTAATTATCTTTTTTATTCTAAAATTCGACTGTCTTGGTGAACATTAATCTTTTTGGATATAAAAGTCGTATTTTTCGATGAAAAATTCAATTATTTGGCTAGAAATTCAACTATATTGTTGAAAATATTGTTATTCTGCAGAAAATAAAACTATTTTATTAAAATTAAAACTATTTTATTAAAAAGTCATATTTTTCGGGTCAAATTTTTAAAGGTTTTAATAAACAGTCGCCTTTTTTAGATAGAAAATTCATCCTTTTTCATTAAAAATTCATCTTTTTGGTAGACATATCATCTTCCTTGGTTGAAAATAAAATTTTTGGTTGAAAATTTAACTGTTTGATTAAAAAATCAACTGTCTTCTTACAAAAATAAATTATTAATTTTTCTTGGTTAAGAAAAAACTTTTTAGTTTGAAAACTAAACTTTTTGGTTGAAAGTGAGTTTTTTTAAACTAAAAATTTAATCATTTTGTTCAAAATTGGTAATTTTGGTAAAATTTAACTGTTTTTTTTATTTTAGATTATAATCTTGGGTTGAAATATGATACTGTATATATTTGTTTTCGATGAGAGTGAATCTTTTTTTTATTTTTGAAGTTTCATCTTTTTTTTTTAATTCTTTTTTTGTTGAAAATTTATTTTTTAAACAGAAAATTATACTATTTGATTGAAAATTGAAGTGTTTGTTTGTTTTTGAAATGTTACCATCATTTTTTTGGTTTATATTTCATCCCTTTTACATTAAATTGTTTACAAAATTGATTGAATTCAGTATTAAGTTTTGGACCCTGCTTTAAATTGATCTACTTCAGTTTGATTTAATTCTCAATGAAATGTATGTCCCAGATACATAATTCAATTTAGAAAACACAATCCGCCCCTGTTGTGATTTTTTATAGACTGTTGAGCCTCTCTTTTGAGAATATATGTTTCGAGATCGCGACTGCGTCTTGCTGCAGGGGACTCGGTATAGTTCAGGTACTTTCGTGATTCTTTGTAAAGCTAGTAACAAGGGAGGGCCAGGTGTTCAGGATGACGATTCGGCTTTGGGCAGGTCATAGTGCCTTGAATCAAGTGTAGGCTAAAGCAAAATTGAAATATGTTTTTTTATAACCCTTATAGCTTATACCTTCAATTACATTTATTGAAAACACATTTTTATTTCTCTTAAGTGAGCCATCTCTTTCTAAATAAAGTCACTCAAATCTCAATTTTAAAGTTCATATTTCTATCAACAAGTGGTTATTAATAGGACAACAATAGTGAACCGTACCTCAGTAGTGGGACCAAGGAAGTGAGGCGAAGGAAAAGAATAAATTTAAAAATAGGTTTTTTTCTTTAAAGATTTAATTCAGGGTAGCCGCAAAACTTCATTTTAAAAATTCTCTAATTTTCACCTGACCAATTATCTATTTTTCTTAACCATTAACATTTGAAGGCCAGAATTTTAATTTTGTGACATTTTTAACGTAGAATCTTTTATAAAATAAATAAAACAATTACTTTTAAACAACAAAAAAGTAAATTTTTAACTAAATAATTAAATTTTCTACAAAAATAGTTGAATTTTTAAGCAAATACCGGAATTTTTCACCGGAAAATTTTCGGAATTAAATAAAATTAATTTTCTACAAATCATTCTTGTTTTTAACAAAATGGTTACATTTTTAACAAGAGAATTATGTTTTCAACAAAACAGTTCAATTTTCAACCTCCAAATATTGATCATTAACCAAAAAGACGAATTTTTAACCAAGCAGATGAATTTTCTACCACAGTAGACGAATTTTCAACGTAATACAAATATATAAATTCAATTTTAGTTGAATTTTTCACTAAAAAGATCGAATTTCATTTTAAAACGGAAAAAGATAAATTTTCAGTAAAAAAAAAATCATTTTTAGCTAAAGAAGTCGAATTTTTGGCAAAATAGTCCAGTTTTCAACCAAAGAAAATAATTTTCCATTAAAATGATGAACCAGCAACTAAAGAAATAAATTTTCGAAAAAGTAGTTCAATTTTCAACCCAGAAGTCAAATTTTCCAATCAAAAAGACGAATTTATAAGAAATATATATTTTTCTGTCAAATAAGAAAAAAAATGTTTTCCTTGTTTTAAACTTTCAGGGCAAAAAAAGAATTTTTTTGTATAACAGTTTTTTTTACAAAACAATTGCATTTTTAACCAAAATAGAGCACATTTTATCGAAAAAGATTCTTTTTTTTTTATCCAAAAAGACAAGTTTTCAACTAAAAAAAAAATTTTAACCAAAAATAAAAAAGTGGTTTAATGTTTAGCCAAAGAGCTTAGCAACAAATTTAAATAAATTTTGAACAAAGTGTTTGAACTTTTACGCAAGAAGTTCAATTTTCAATAAAAACAAGGAATGTCTGCAAAAAATGGAATAATTACTTTTTTTGTTTAAAAAAACATATTATTTTTCAGTCAGAAATAACATTAATTTTCGAAAAAAAGCTTCAAATTCAAAAAATTAAATTAGAGCTAGAAATCATTATTTTTCACCGAATAATATCATAATCGATATTTCAATCAAAAATCAATCAAAAATCTTATAAATAAAAAGCAATTGAATTCAAACAAATATTACGAATTAAAAAAAAATCAATCAAGATAATAAATAAGGAAAATAATCGAGGAAGATTAATTTGCAATCTAACAGTTGCATTTTGAAGAATGTTGTATCATGGTGGCCGCAAAGTTCATTTTTAAAATTCCCTAAGTTCTCCCTGACCCTTAACAAACGGAATAGAACATTTTCAAATTAAAATTTAAAAAAGTCAATTTTATTATCCTTGACAATTGTTTAAAATGCCTTGTATAGAAATTCCCATACTTTTGCAAGATTTAAAGAAAGAAAAAGATTTCCCTGATTATCAAACTTTCCCTGACCCAGGGCGACTCTCCTTAAATTTTCCAATTACCTAGGCAAACGTAAGTTTTAATTAAAATGTTCTTAAAGTTCGGTACTTCTAAACTTGGGATTGAGTTGCATTAGCTTTTTCTTTTCGAGTTTATCAATAAAGTATTAACACTGTCCAGAAATTACAAATTTTCAACTTTTAAAATTCAATGTTGGCTTACTATTGCATTAGCAAATTGCAGAACAAGTTTTCCCACGAGCGAGACTCCATAAATATCGGCAATTTGTACTGACTCGCACGTTCTTCCAGTTGCAGACCCTTGGATTTGTCTCAACTTGGTCATCGTTAAGATTGTCGTCGAAGACCAGAGCAAAAAAACTTGGAAAATATTCTTAATTCAGATCACAGCAGTGGATTGATTCATTCGAATTTTTCACACGTTCTCAGCAGCATTCATATAAATATTCGGAATTTCGAACTAATAAGGAATTTGCAATTTAAGATTTTTCAAGTCTTAATCCTTAAATGTTGACCGATTTTAAATTGAAAACTTTCAAAATTAAATATTTCAAAAATCAAATAATCTAAATTAGATATTATAAGTAACACTGTTCAAATTCTACAATGTCAAATTGAAACCCTGTGCCAGTTAGGCAATTTTTAATGCTTGGAAGTTTCCAACTCAGTTTCGAGTGCTTGGTACTGAAATTACTTATATTTTAAGTTCAGTTTTATTAGGACCAAATTAAGAAAGAGGAAAGAAAAAGACGACAACTGAACGAATTCCCTTCCCTTTGAATAATTTAAAGTTAAAAGTCTTTTTAATGTAATTATTTTCAAATTGGAAGTTTAAAATTAAAATCTGTTAATTAAAATTGAGCATTTGTTAAATGAAAAGTTCAAGATTGATTTATTTTTATTTTAATTTATTGAAAATTAAAGAATTTTAAAATGAAATTCTTTACAAAGGACACTCTTTAATTGTGATTTTATTTAATTTCATAAATTCCCTAGTGAGATTCCATTTGATGAATATTAATTTGTGAAAACATTATTTGTCAATGGCAATCCGTTTTCGAAAAAATGGACTTTAAAACAACAAAAGGTTTTTTTTATTTCCCATGTAAAATTATGTAAATAGAACATTTTTAATACAAAGTTCGCCATTTTCTTGGATTTTCAAGGGTTGAATTTTTGTTCAAAATCAAACATATTATACTTCCTTAATTTTACATGAGAATTTAAAAACTTTGTTTTTTTCGAAAACTTGTCACCGTTGGCAAATAATGTTTTGGAAAATTAAGTCATCCAATGCACTCTCACTAGGGAATTTATGAAATTAAAGAAAAATTCTAACTCTTATTATCTCCTTGTTAATGGAAATTTAGCACGTGTAGTTGGGCTAATTTTAATTATAAAGCATTCTATCGAAAAATGTTAATTTCCTTACAAAACCAGACGAGCGCGTATACCTTTTTTGGTATTTGGTTATCGGAAGCACCTGCTAACACAAACAAGTATTTCTTATCGCCTAAGATTTATTTTTAGTGCAATCGGTGCACATCAAAATTAGAAGTTACACCCCTCGCCAAGTCGCAATAGGGAAATTTCGGTTGCATAAGAAATTCGGGTTTTCGTAAAACATAAGTAGAAGTATAGAGAGCATGAGTAAAGTCACGTAGACCGTTTGAATGATCGACCCCAGTAATTCAGCCTTGCTAAGTCAAACGTTCCATAAGTCACGTTGTTAATGATGTCGAATTTACCATTGCAAGAATTAAAAAATGGTTCATAATTACAAATTTACTTGCCTCAGACTGTTTCACCTGTTCCCCTATTTCCCCCTTTATTGAAGAATTCCTCTTTTTCTCCCTGTTTTCACGAAACTTCCCCGTTTTTTCGCTTAAATGTGATCTTATTTAATAAAACCCAATAAGGAAAATCATTTTTTTTGTTATAAAAGTCGTCTTTTTGGATATAGATATTGTCCCTTTAGAATTTTAGATGAAAAATTCATGTTTTGGCCGAAAAGTTATTAGAATTGTAATGATCTTGTTGAAAATTTAACTATTCTATTAAAAGGATATCCTTTTTGGTTGAAAATTCAAATATTTACTTAAAAATTCAACTTTTTTAATGAAAATTAAATTTTTTGCTTGAAAATTCATCAGTCTTAATAAAAGTTTAATTAGTTTCGTAAAAAATACAACTGTCTCGTAGAAAATTAATTTATTTGGTTTAAAATTCATCTCTTTGGTTTGAACATACGTTTTTCGTTAAAAATTCGACTATTCGGTTAAAAATTCATCTCATTGTTTGATAATTAATTTTTATGTGAAAATTAAAGTATTCAATGTTCGGTTAAAAATTCAACTATTTTGTTGAATATTCATGTATTTTGTTGAAAATTCGTCTTTTTGGTAGAAAATTAATCTTGTTTTTTAAAAATTCGACTATTTGGTTGAAAATGAATTGTTCTGTTAAAAATTCATATTTTAGAGTTGAAATTGGTTTTCTTGGTTTGAACATTCATCGTCGTAGATTGAAAATGCAAAATTCTATTTTTTTTTAACAATTTTTCTCTTGTTTAAAAGTTCAACTACTTGTTTGTAAGTAAATTAAAGTTTTTTTTTTGTTGAAAATTATGATTATTTTTGTTGATAAAAATTCAATTATTTGGTCTGGAATCACAAAAAATCACAAAACTTGATAGCACATTTTGTATAAGAATAACTTTGGAATGAAAAACATTCTCCATTTAATAGTTTGAAAACAACAAATTGGAATTTATCATTCTGAAATGAAAGGATTTTTCCTTATAAATTTCAATTATATTTTGTGTTATTTTTTGTGCTCAAATTGATGTCAGAAATAGGAATTTGACCAACTAAAAATCTAGTTTCAAGGGGCTTTTCTAGGTCTTCGTTACTTTTCTACGATCTACGCCTATGTTTATAGAGGGTTGTAATTCGAGTCAGTAGAGAAGGGAGAGTGGGGCAACAGTGGCCACCCTAGGGCTAGGGCCTAGGCTGGGGTCTAGGGTATACCTGCGAAAACCTATTCAGTTTGGTCTTCGTCGATCGTTGCAGCAGCACGTAGTGTAGATTTAGTAGTTTATCCTGTTCCTAGGGTCTAGACTAGAGCTCCAGTCTCTAAACCCTAGACTTTAGAACTAGAGAGTGAAGCCGTGATGAGTGAAAAGCGTGCATTTTCGACGCGTACAGGGGAATTTTCGTAAGAAATGTGAGCAACTCTATCTAATCTTGTCCTATTTAATTCCACTCAATTTGATTAAACCTTCTGGAATTGTCGATAATATTTGAATGTGGAAAATGCAGGAGTTGTCCCTAGTTGTTATTTGCATTATAATAGAAAAAGTGTGAGGTGAATGTTTCTGTGACCACTCTTCAGCTTTAGGTATTAGCTTCCCAGTCTATTCGGCAGCTGTTTTAGAAATCGGTCTTCATTTCCTGTTTCGGAAGTTCAGTTTAAAATGTGGGAATTATTCAGTTACTAGGCCGACACGGTTAATTATTATTGACTTTGATTAAGATCACTGGACCGGAAAACGGGAAAACGATGAATTTATTTCTTGCCCCGGAATTTTATAAATTTTTAGACGAATAATCGGTCAAATTGTATTAAATTGGAAAGCAGGAGATTTTGATTTTCAACCTTTTTCTGAATTGGAAGAGGAACCATTTTTATTTTTACATTTTTATAGAGTTGAAAGGGGGAATTTTTTATTTTGAACCTTTTTCTGAATTGGAAGAGGAATCTTTTTTATTTTTACATTTTTATTGAGTTGGAGGCTGGAAAATGTTTGTATTGAGTATAAAAAGAGGTTTTTCTTTTTAATATTTGTTAATTGGCAGGTGGATTTTTTTTACATTTTTAGGATTTGTATCAAGTTGGAAAGTTAACATTTTTATTGCGTAAACGGGGTCAATTTCTATATTTGTAACATTCAAAATAAAGGGAGGAACTTTTTATTTACAATATTGTATTGCCTTTTTTGAATTATTAAGCTACTTTTTTCATTAATGGAAGTTAAATGGGAGGTTTACTTTTAATTTCTAGCATTGCAAATGGTAAGGTGGATTTGTTATTTTTAACCAAAATTCTTAGAAAATTTTGCAGTTTAAAGACATTTAATTCAAAATTATTGGCATTTAATTCAAATTAATTCAGAAGTGTTTCAAGCTTCCATTTCATACGTGTAAAATATAGAAAATTTTAATTGAAAATTATGAATTAAACATTTTTAAGCTTTAATTTTAAATGTTTAAGATTAAAAAATGTTCCACTTTAATTTTCAGTTTAGTTTTGATTATTCAGGAAGAAAGCACTTTTCTGTTGTCGATTTTTTTAGTTTCAATGACCATGATGTTTAAACAAAATTATTTAGAAACTTCTTAAACATGTGCAGATATTTTCTTCTGATATTGGAGGTAATTATACTAATAGATACACTATAAAAACATTTGGATGTAATCGAAAAGGTAAATACAGGAAGCTCGTTCAATCTTCCGTTTTCTGGGTTTCTTTTTACTGTAATATTTTTTAACTGGCATTAAAAAAGTTAAATACATTAGAAAAAATAATATAAATTTTGACAACAATACACTCGAACAAAATTGACCAAAACAAGGAATTGGAAAAATAGTTAAAAATGAACATATTTTTAGAATAATTTCTATTTCTTTCCAAAAAAATAAAATCAACCCATTTTTTACATAAAATTTAACTACTTAACCGCTATTATTCCTCCGTAGTCTTTAAGTTAAAAATACTTACAGAGACTAAATAATTGTCAGTAGTATAGCTACACGATGTAGCTATACTACTTTTGTCTATTCTGAATTTTATTTTGTAAGAAGGATCTCAAATCTGTGAATATAACCTTAGAATCAGATAAAGTCCAAAAGAATCCACAGGAGGCATGTCGTTCTCAAAAGGATTTTAACATTACAAGTTTGTGGCAATCTTTTAATCTCTCTTAAGAGTCAATTCGATGTCATGAGTCATTTAGATATCCAAAAGAAAGATTATCTGCAAATCTTTCGAAGTCATTTCAAATCGATTAGAAGTCAAGCCTAATCTTGGAATAGTTTCCTCATTTTGTAAATCTAAAATTTTAAATTTTGAAACATCTTTTAAGGAAAAATTAAAAATTAATTTTATTTTTATTTTTGCAGGATGGATGTACCACTCTCTTGAAGGCCACCAGTTAGGTATATCTGTTCCGAAACAACAGCAGCAACATTTTGCTATCGTTTGTCTGCAAAAATCGATCGAAGCTGAGCCAAAAAGTGGACAAAGTCTCTACTTATTAGGTCGCTGCCTTTCTGCTTCTGGAAAAGTTCACGAAGCATTCGTAGCTTATAGGTATAAACTGATTTCTCGTGATTGAATTTTTACACAAACTATCTTCTGTTTCACAAGGTTTTCATGCACATTCTTAGCACGTTTCTTATTTTATTTCCGTTTATCTTCATCTGCAATCACAGGTGTTTATTGTTTTATATTGCATTATATGAATCTATAAACGAAAGTTTGTGGAAAGTCTATTTTGTTAGTCTGTCCTTGTGGGAGGTTTCCTTCTTAAAAATTATTGTTATAAAGATTAAAACAAATGAACTAACTATGAAAATCATGAACTCAAAAAAAAGGCAAAAGTCAGGGAATTTCTCCAAGAACCGTTTTGTAAAACTTTTAGTAACTTACAGCCACTTTTTTTCTTCCCAGATCATATTTGAATGACTTTTTTAAATAATATCACTTTAGTCACTTTTAATTCAACAAATTGACCAATGAGTTAACCAGTATTTAAATCAGTTATGTACCTATCTCTTAATTTTGTTGAATTCTTTTGAAATATTGTAGGGATCAGATTTCATATAATTGCACGTGATTTTATAATATTTTAATGGTTTTTAAAGAATTCTTTCATAACAATTGAGGGACTTCAAATATTTCACAGTATTTCTAACGGTTTTAAAGATTTTAAGGCACTTTTGCCAATTCCAAACAAAATTTCTAAGGTTTTGAAAGATTTTAGGGCATTTTGAAAGATTCGAAGGAATTTTTAGTAGAATTCAATAATTTGAATATTATAATATTCAGTGAATTTTAAAAAGCTTAAAAAGTTTCAATGGATTAAAAATATGTTAGTTTATTTAAATGATTTAAATTAATTAGGATTTTAATCATTTTAAGGGATTTTCAAAGTTATCAGTGTATTTGAATAAATTGTCCAGCATTTGTAAAAAGACCAGTAGATTTCATGTAATTTCACGAGATTTGTTCAAATCTCAATAGATTTTGCAGAATTTTTCACAAGAATTGTGGTATTTCAAAGATTTTAAAAAATATTTCAAGGTATTTAAAAAAATGTTAAAAATTTGAAAGGTTTTATGACATTTAAAACTTTTTCAAAGAACTTTCAATTGTGTTAAATAATTTAAAGATGTTTTAAATCATTTTAAGAAATTTAGTGTATTTTTAAACAATTCAAGGAATTTTCGAGTGCTTTAAAAAAATTGCAAGGTATTTGAAATATTTTAGGGTATTTTTAAAGATTCCAGGACATTTTCAAAGAATTTAAAAAATGTTTGAAAAGTTTGAACTGATTTCAATAATGTAAAGGGATTTCAAAGTGTTTAAAATATTTTAGGTTACTTTAAAATATTTAAAAAGTTTTTCAAAGCTCTCAAGGTATTCTAAATTATTTGGAATTCGCTTGGATATTTTTTGAATTCACTGATATTGTTCTAAATTTACTCAAATCTACTGAAGGCAGAATGGATTTTTAAAAATAATTTTATTTTTTATTTAATTCTCCCTGAAGTCTTTTTAACTCATCTTGAATTCTTAAACATTTCGTTCACTTATTTTGAATTCGCTTACATTTTTCTAAACTTACGAAACTATGAATTTCTTCGTATTTTTGTATCATATTTAATTCAATTGCATTTTGATTAAGTTCATTTAACTTTTGTTATTTCCCTCAAATTCCACTAAACTTGCCCTAATTTTGCTGAAATCAATGGATTTTTTTAAAACATTTTTTTCTAATTCATTTTAATTATTTTGAATTTAACTTGAACTGTTTTGAAGTCTTATGAATTTATCCTGTATTTGTTAAAAATCCCCCTGAAATCCTTATAAATTTCATAGAATTCTTTGAAATCCGAGAAACATTAGTTACATTATAAATACAAATTTGGCAGATTTTGTTATTAGTCACTTTTTGGGTTCAAAACCAGTCACTTTTGGTCACTAAATTAGTCATGCACATCCTTGAAAATAATAAATTTTAAAAATTATAAATTTCAATTTGTTTTGTTCCTTTTATAAAAGGTTCTATCTTACGAATGTTATAAGATTAGAACTTTGGGTTTTAAATATTAATGGTCAGAGAAAATGAGAAATTGGTCAGGGGAATGTAAAGGAATTTTAAAATTGAAGTTTTGCGGCCATCCTGAGTAGTTAATGATTCAAATAATGGTCGCAATTTCACATTATCTTTCATTTACTTTGTATTTTATTTGATACTTTCATTTTTTATTTCTCATCTGCTTATGTTTTTGTTTTGTTTTATTTGCACTACGCTTTATTTACTCTAACAACACACAGTAAGAGTAAGTGCATAAGGGAGGCTCTCATACACGACAGCACACAAAATAGGTATGATAAACCACAACATCTACAATCTGCATGCATAATTTGTAAACATTGTACAGTAGTCAAACATGGAATGAGAGTGTTGTTTGCAAAAATTCTCCTTTGAGGCCTTTATACTCTTCTTTTGAACTTTTACAATTTTATTTTTAAGTATCGGATGAACAGGATATAGAAGAAAAATACCTTAACTAATGGTTTTTTTCTTTGACTCAGGAATTCCGTTGAAAAATCCGAAAGCAACGCAGATACCTGGTGCAGCATAGGTGTCCTTTATCAGCAGCAAAACCAGCCTACAGATGCACTTCAAGCTTACGTCTGCGCTGTACAATTGGACAAATCTCATTCAGCAGCGTTTACCAATCTTGGAATTTTGTACGAAAGTGTCAGCCAACCGAAGGACGCTTTAGCTTGTTATATCAACGCTTCAAGGTAATTATTCTCTGTTATTATTTACTGTCTTGAGAGCAAAGGTTCACAAATTTTCTCCCGAAACGGAATCGACTACTCTGCGATTGATCTTTTTCTCAAATTTTATCTATAAGTACGTACAGTTTCTGGTTATCGGTTAAACCTTTTTCTCAACATGTAATATTTTAAAATGTGCAGGCCTCTGACTCAACAGACTATTGACACTATTAAATACTTTTTTTTTGTTTTGAGCGATGACACTATTTTGCTACTACTATTTCGAAAAAATGACACTAAAAATTTGTGAAAAGGAATTGGGGGGGGGGGGTCTTACTGTTTCTTATGAATTAACATGAATTTTCAACAAAAAAAATATGGATGCTCAACAAAAAATTTTATAGTTTATATTGTAACCAGGAAATAATTTTCATTTTATATAAAAAACGATGAATTGAACCAAAAAGGACGAATTAAAAAAAAAAACTGGAATTCTCAAACAAAACAGATTAGTTTCGAACCAACAGTTGCATTTTTAACCAAAAAGACGAGCTTTCTACAAAACAGTTAAATTTTCAACTATTTAGTTGAAATTTTAACCAATTTGTTGAATTTTTAACCAAAAAGATTAATTTTTTATTAGGAAAGACGAATTTTAAGCAAAATACATCAGTCTTTAACCAATTAGTTGAATTTTTACACATAAAAGACTAATTTTGTACAGAACAGTTGAATTTTTCAACAAAATAGTGATTTTTTAACAAAATAGTTAAATTTTCATTTGAAAAATTAATTTTTAATGTAAAAAACATATTATTTTTAACCAAAATTATGAATCATTGCCCAAAAAATTAAGTTTTAGCCAAGGAGTTTAATTTTCAATCCAAATAGATGAATTTTCAACAAAATACTTGAATCCTAAACTGAAACAGATGAATTTTCAACCAAACAGTTGCATTTTTATTTGTTATTTTAATTGATTTTCTACCACATTGTTGAACTTTGAAGCCAAAAATATGAATTTTCTATAAAATAGTTGAATTTCAATAAAAAAGGTAATTTTTAATAAACATTGTTATTTATAATCTAAATAGATTAATTTTTTAGCAGAAAGTTGAATTTTTATCCAAAAAGATGTAGTAATTAAAGATGTAGATGAATTTTCAAACCAAAATAAAATGTTTAACAAAATAGTTCAATTTTTAAGCAAAAAAATTTGTATTGCCAAGTAAAAAAAGCAATAAATTATTAAATTTTCAAGCCAGAGTGAGATTTTTTTCAAGTTGAATTTTCGACGAAGAAAGATTTTTCAGTAAAGAGAGAGAAAAACTTTTCAAATTGTTGAGTTTTCAGATTTAAAAAGCGAAAAAATTACAAAGCAGTTACATTTTTAACAAGTAAATAAGAATTTTCAATAAAAAAAGTTCATTTTTAACCAAATACTTAAATTTGCAGTTCAAGCAATTAATTTTCAACTGAAAAAATTTTTTTTAACCAAATCGTTCAATTTTCAGTCATAGATGAATCATCAACTGATACAATCGATGTTTAACAGTGTAATTAAACTTTCTAATTCAACTTTAAACTAAGTAATTGAATTTTTAAACAAGATAATGAATTTTCTACAAAAAAAAAAAGATTTCAACAAAATACATGAATTTGCATCTAAACATTTAAATTTGCAATTAAAATCAATAAATTTCAACAAAAAATGGAATTGTTTAATTTTTGACAAAAAAAACTTTTTAAAAAATTTTGAACAAAATAGTTAAACTTTTAAGCAATAAAATTCAGTGTAAACAAAGTAATTCAATTTTCAAACACATACTTGATTTTTCAACTAAAACCTATGAATTTTCAAACAAAAATGGATGAGTTAAATTTACATTTTACAAAATAATAATATTCAACCAAGAAAATTGAATTTTTAACCAAATAATTATTTTTCTAGCCGAAAAAAGTGAATTCTCAATCAAAAATATGGTAGTAGATTTTTCGAATCATTTTTAAACCAAAAATTCGATTTGTCAATAACAGGGTTGAATTTTTAACCAAGAAGTTTATATTAATTCAGTTCACATTTAAGCGAAAAAACGAGAAAAAGATAGGAATAAGTAGAAGACTATGAAGCTTACTATAAATAAATAGAAATTTTGATCATTTATAGACCAAATAAAACCATTTTAAATTAACATTGAAGTTCATTTTTAGTACTTGAAAAATATTAGTGTTCGCACTTTTTGATTTCAGACTAAACGCTTTTAAATTTGGACTACACATAAGATTAGTATTTGAAAAATTCTATGATTCTATTTTGATATTATTTTTTCGTGACACTATTTACACTACTTTTGATCTCTGAAGTGAGTACGAGGCCCGAAATATGTTTCCTTTGGACAAAAAAGTCTTTTTGGTTCCGAGGTGTCCAAGTTAATCTTTAAAATACGTATTAAAAATCTAGATACTAATGGACATAATTTCAGTTAATTTTTTGTTGTTTCTTTTATTATCGATTCATTTTTCATACTTTATTTTTCTTGAAGTAATTCCCTTTGAAGTTTCCCTTGTAATTAATCAGTGTGCGAATCGTGTTATCGTTTAATTTTTTTTTATTATTTAATCTCAATAATAGGTACTTGATCTTGTAATCCACAGTCATTACTTGTATCCGTACGTGTAATGTTATCATGTAATATGAGGAATGAGTCGTAAGTCACAACAGCGATCAGGTTTACATTTGTCAGGTCTGGCAAAAGATTACCTGATCACGAATCCTTCAAAATTCTCTGCGATGTTGACTGACTTGTGATTTTTTGATTTTTTAGGGGCAACAATAACGCGACAAACGGGACGAGTTCATTGGTGGGCCTGGCTGGTGCAAAGTCTGGAGGCAACGGTCCGATGAACCCATCTCTTGTGCAGCGTATAAACTTCTTGCAAACTCATCTGTGTCAAGCACCAATGCCTTCCGTAACCACCGCGTGAGTAATTTTATTGATTTTTCCTTAAATTTTTACTTTTAGTTAAGAAAAAAAGAGGAAAAGGCAGATTTTTCGATTACGAACTGACAGTTGAAACCACTAAAATGAATATGAAAAGAAACTGTCTTTTATTAAACAAAATGGCCGCAGGTTAGGAGACACAAAAGATTTCAAAGGATATGAAATAATGGTACTATCATATAGAACCTTTTTGAGAGCTCTAAAAAATTGCAAATGATTTTAAATATCTTTGGGCATTATCAATTGATTTGAATAATTTGGTAATTCCAAAAGATTTCAAAGATTCTAGCGTATTTAAAAAAATTCCAAGGAATTTTCAAGAGCATGAAAAAATTTCAAAAGATTTGAAAGGATTTGAAATATCTTAAGGTATTTTTTATAGATTTCAATAATTTGGAGTGATTCAAAAAGATGTCAAAGAATTTATTGTATTTTATAAACTTCCAAAGCATATTAAAGATTTTATCATTGTATTTTTTTTTAATTCTAGGGAATTATAAAGAGATTTTGTAAAAGTTGCAATGGGTTACAACAAATTTCAAAGGACTTGATATATATTTTATTGTATTTTAAAATATTTTAAGAATTTTTAATAGGCTTAAATAATTTAAAGTGATTCCGAAGGATTTAAAAGATCTTAGGATAGTTTTAAAAATTCCAAGGCATTTTCATTTGCTTCGAAAATTTTTAAGGGATTTCAAAAGAATTTTAAGGATTCGCAATATTATAGGGTATATAAAAACTTCCAAGCCATTTTCAAGAGATTTTAGTATTTTAATTTCTAGTATTTTAAAAGATTCCAAGAAATTTCAGTAATTTAATGGGATTCTAAAGGATTTTAAATATCTTACGCAATTCTTACAGCTTTGAAGACTTTTTAAATTGAGGTCAGTCATTGAATGGGATTTCAAAGGATTTAAAATATTTTAGGGTATTTTGAAATATTAAAATAATTTCAAAATATTTAATGATTTTAACTGATTTAAACCAATGTTCATGCGGCTGTAAATAATTTTGCAGAATTTGACAGGGCCTATAATGGTTTAAAAGTTTCCATGGGATTTGATCAGATTTCCGAGGATTTTACTGATTTTTAGGAATTCTAAAAGCCATCAATGTATTTTAGTACTTTTTCGAGAATTCCAAGAAATATCACATTTAATATAATGTCACGGGATTTAAAATTTTGTTAATCGATTTGAAAGAATTTATTTATAAGAATCGGGGGATTCTGTAGGGCTCAAAAGATTCGTAAAGATGTTTAAATATGTTTTATATTTCATTTGGAATTCACCCTGAGTTTTCATTACATAATATATCCTGAGTTCATTAAAAATGTTTTGAATCGTTCAGAATTCTCTAGGTTTTTTAATTCACTTTTTTTGTGAAGTATTTGTTTAATTCATCCTGAGGTTCTTAAATTCTCTTTGGATTGAAAGACATTTCATATTATTCTTTTGATTTTTTAAGAATTTTATCGACTTTTTGCTCCTTTCTCTGAAGTTCTTCTAAATGCACTCCATATTTACAGAAATCAATGGATTTTTGTGTTTTTTTTTTTAAATTTTCCAGTTAATTTGAATTCTTTTGAATTTAGGGTGAAATTGTTTGAAGTGTTAGCAATCGATTTCTTGTGAATACTTTTAAATTTAAGAGAACTTGAGTCATTTTGTTTATTTTTGACCTCTTTTTCGATGTAAACAGATCACTTTAAATATTAAGGGTGAGGGAAAATGAAAAAATAGTCCGGGAAATGTAAGGGAATCTTGCAAGTGATGTTTTGCGGCCGCCTTGTTAAAGGCTTCTTAAAAACTATGGGGTAATTATTGAATCCTAGTTAGTTTATAATAATAGTAATAATAAGGAGGGTCAAGAAGGTGGCATTTCTTCCAGAAATAGATTGCTACCGATACTGCCCTCCGAAAGAAAATTTCGTGGAAGAACACTTTCGTAATGTAAAGATTAATTACGGAGCTACATTCCTCTGTACAGAACCTCAGTGGCTCAGGTGGTTAGACGTTCGCACTTCATGCTAGAGGCCCGGGGTCCGATCCCTGAGCCGGTACCTTTAGAAATGTTTGTACGGTCCTTTCCCGAGGTTCTGGTGGTTCGGAGCCCACTTTAAGCTGTAGGCCCCCTCCAAAAAAGCAGGCTTAAGTCTGAGACATTAATTCGACGATATAATAATAATAACAATAATAATACGGATACAAATATTAAAATATTTTAGAAGACGGGCACTGCCGCCAATAGACGAAGCTTGGAATCTGCCAATCAGCGCAGAAATGTCTAGTAGACAACAGCAACAGCCACCACCTTCCGGGGGTCCGGGTTATAAATATTCTGGAGCACCTTCAGGACCTCCACCTCCTTATCCTCAGGCACAAGGACAGGCTGCCACTGCAAAGAGATTTAAGGTAAGTTTTTATTTTCTTATTTTTTTTTTTTAAATTGAAATTGTACCATTTTTACCTTTTCCAATTTTAGTTATTCACATTATCGCAAATCCAATATTACAATAGTTTAAATTATAAATGCAAACAATTCAAGTGAAATTTTCACAGTTTCAACAAATCTAGTTATAAATGGTTTAAATTTTAATGTTTCAAATTTATTAAACGTGCCAAGTCGGGGCCAATAGTCCGGGAATTTTAGAAATTTGTATAAAAAAACATGCAATTACTTAAGATGTCACTGATAAAAATTTTGATTTCAACTTAAAAAAAATCTTAAGTTCAGTTAGGAAATCAGTCAATTTAAATTGTGTTATTATAAAATGTTCTACTTTAAAAAATTTCCATTTTAGACCTTTATTCTAAAGCGTACATTTTAAATATGTAGAATTTTGAAGTGCAATTTTGACATTTTTAAAAATTAATAATTAAAGGCGTTTGATATTGAGAATTTCGATAAAAAGCTTTTTAAGCTGACAAACTAGCAATATCATTGAATTAATGATATTTGGAATGAAATTATATTAGTTGAAAAAAGTTTCAGTCTAAAATATTCCATTTTTAATTAAAAATAGAAGACCAATGTTGAAATATTTAGCAATATTCGTTTAAAATAATAATTTATAAGTCAAATATTTGAAACTAAATAATTTGAAACCAAATGAAAATAGAAGAAAGCCTTAAATTGTCAAATTTTCAAAGTACTAAATTAAACATTTTAACGTTACAATTTTGTTTAATTTAAAAAATTTTAATATATAAATGAAAGTTTATAGCCGAAAAACAATATAAAGTAATTCAGTTTTTTATTCATTCAAGTTGAAATTGTTTAAATTGATATAATTTTGAACACTGGCGGATTTATTGCTGTATATATTATTAACCAGAAATCTTAGAACTGTGCAATTCATAAAAGTTTAATATTTTGCAGGTTAACGGCATTTGATGAACAAATTTTTTTTAAGTGTTAAAAGCTTTTATTTAATATGTGTAAACTATTGAGAGTTGGAACTAAAAAGTTTTGAATCAACCAAATGAAAAGTTAGATTTTTTTCTATTTCGAAAAATCTATTGCTCCAAGTGTGTTTAAATTTGTATTGAAAATTTGCCTTAAATGTTCCAATTTCAAATAATTGATTAAAAATCTCAAGCGTTCAGTTTTTTTTTATAAAAGTTTTTAAAATTATAATAGGTGCATTAATAATAATTGTTTATTTTCGATTACGTTATTTTGAAATTATAGAATTTTGAAAGATTCAATTTGCCTTCTTAATTTAATTGTTTTAAATGTAAAGTTATTTGACTTCATGGAATTTCAGCTTTCAAATTTCGAGATTTTAATTTTGAAATAAATGTGTTTCAATTTAAAAGCACATCAATTAAAAATAGTGAATATTTTACATTGTTCAATTCCTCAAATTGTAATTTATTCACTCTTCAACTTTGGACGTGACAGTTTTTAAATTTTCTTAAATCAATACATTTAAACCGTTTTACTTATTAATCTTAAAATCTTTAAATTGAGAGATCGAAATACCTGAATCTGAAGTTACAACAGTGTCATAAAATGGCCTTTTTTCATTGCAGGTAGAAGAGCCTGTATCGCCTTGCAGCCAACAAAGGCCGCCCGCATTTTATTTGTCCCCGCAACAATTGCAAATGCTACAATGTTTGCAACAAAATCAGGGCAATCTGTCAGCTCACCAACAAACCGTCTTAGTGCAGTTGCAACATCAATACAGATCTATGCAACAACATCAGCAACAGATCAGATTGCAACAGCAGCAAGCTGTACAAAGAGGAATTCGACCTGGTCAACCTGGTTATCCTACCATTTATACACATTCCCAACAAGGACAACCAGGCATCATTAAAAACTATGGACTACCTCAGCAACCGGTAATTTTTTTTATTTTTTAGTGTCTAAAGCTCTCAAACCTTTCTTATATATAAGAAACTGGTTTTTTGATCAATTGATTCTTTAAAAAAGTGCCATTTAAGATTGTACATTTCTGCGGGGCTCAGATCGTGCGACTTTTTTGACTTTTTTGTTTTAAAAATACTGCATTTTGCGACTACTTGAAGATAAATGTGACTAATCGACTTCTTTCCCGTTTTTCTCAGAATTTCGTTATATTTAGTTTTATTCTTTATCATAATAAAACTGTTGAAATTAAATAATTTCTGATGAAAGCCTTATGAATTGAAAAGTTTTTAATTAGTAGCGTTGGAAATTGAAAAAAAAAAAATCTAATTCTATGGATCCATATTCAAAGATTTAATTTTTTTAAATCCCAAGTCAGTTGGACATTTTCAAGTCGAAAAGGTTTAATTTCGATTATAGTCTTCATACTCTTTTCCTTTTTTCTCTATATTTCTTTTTGGGGACTTCTTTTTTTTCCAGTTTTCAAGAAACTTCCATTTTTTCGTTTTTTTCTTCACTTGATGCGAAATAAATTAATAGAACCAAATAAAAAACTCCACTATTTGTAGCTGAAAGTTTTTTTTTTTTTTTAATAATTAAACTATTTGGACTAAACTAAAGTCTTACGATAGAAAAGTTATATTCTTTAGTTGAAAATTTACCAATGGGTTTCTTACAAATTAAATTAGTTCGCTAAAAATGTACTATTTTGTTAAAAAGTAATATTTTTAGTTCGAAAGTTCAACCGTTTTTTAGCATTCGTCTTTTGAAAAAGAAAATTCCTCCTAATGGATTAATAATTCTTCTTGATAGAAAAGTTCTATACTTTATTTGAAGATTCATCTTTCTTGGTGGAAAATTAAATTTTATGTTGAAAATTCAACTATTTTCTTAAAAAATCGTCTTTGCTTGAAAATTTCACTATTTCAATAATAATTTATCTATTTTGTTAACACTTTGTTAACTATTTTGTTAAAAGTTCATCTTTCTTGATTGAATACGATTTATTTGATGGAAATTTCATCCTGATCATTTTTTTATTCAACTATTTTCTTGAAAATTAAATTATTTTCTTGCAAAGTATTTTGTTAAAAATTCAGCTGTTTTCGTCAAAAGTTCAACCTTTTTGTTGAATATTCGTTTTTTTTAAATAGAAATTTATCGATTGAAAATTCATTTTTGATAGTGGAAGTCTTTTTTCCTTGAAAATTGATCTTGGTAGAAAACTAACTGTCTTTTTGAAAATTCAATTGTATTCTGAATAATTAATTTTTTCTTGACAATGATCTATTTGGTTAAAAATTCATCTGTCCTTATTGAAAACGAACTTTTTTTTGAAACTTCAACAAATTCATCCTTCTTGATTGAAAATTAATTTTTTTGTTGAAAAGTCAACTGTATTCTAAAAAAACTTTCTTTAAAATGAAATTTTGTTTATAATTCGACTTTTTGGTTAAGAATTCATTTTCTTCGTTGAAAATGACCTTTTTTGTTAAAAAATTTAACTTTTCAGGTTAATGTTTTAACTGATTCAGAATCCTTCAAACTGAATGACTATTTTTGTTTAAATTGTTTCAAGTTTGTTTTGCTTATTCAAAGTCTATTTGAAGATCAAGTTTCATTATCCTTAAAAATTGGATGCAACTGTTTGTGAATTTGAATGTCTGAGTAGAAATAAATAATTCTAAAGCCTTCGATTTTTTATCCAGCAGGGTGGAACTGTGGCTCTCCAAACCGGGTTTACAGACTCGACCGTTGGATATAGCGCAGCAGCAACAGGAAACACACAGCAACCAGCAGGAATGCCTTACAAATCCGCCTCGGATCCCAACTACCCTCAAAGACAACAAACCCCTGGTCAGTTTAATCAGTACCAGACGAACCAATACGGTGGTCAAGGTTTCACCCAGATATCTTCCACGACAAGTTGTTACCCCGAAGGTTCAGCTGGAAACAATAAAGATCTAGGCGTGACTGACCAAGAATTGCAGGCTCTGCTTTCGCAGAAGGATATTGCAACTTCTTTAGCCGAAGATCTGCTCAAACACTTTGGTTCTGACGACCTGGATGATAAGGATATCTCACCAAATATCATGAACAATGGAACATTGAGCTCTGGTCCATTCTCCCCCTCAAACCTGGAAGATAGCAATGAGAAGAAGAAGGAAGTGAAGCTAGAGAAGATGGAAGACCCCACAAGCACTTCTCATGTTGACTTAAAGGACATCAAGCCTATGACCGTAAAATGCGAGGCGACATCTAGCACGAACAAAGTTGAACCCGTACTTAAGTTTGAGAGTCTGTGTGAGTCTCAGCAAGACCAAGAATTAGGTATCGAAATGGACGCGAAGACGATTGTCGAGGTTTGCAAAGGCCAAGGATTGAAGGGTGTGCCTAACTGTTCGATACTGAGTGATCGATCGCCACCTCCTACACCTCCAGATCCTCCCAATCAGAGGTTAACGAAGGAGCAACTCTTACCACCAACGCCAAGCGTTTACCTAGAAAACAAAAAGGATGCTTTCAGTCCACAGCTCCAGGAGTTCTGTCTGAAGCATCCAATAGCTGTGATTCGTGGCTTAGCTGCGGCATTGAAGCTTGATCTCGGCCTCTTTTCCACAAAGACTTTGGTGGAGGCAAATCCCGACCATGGAATCGAAGTTCGGACGCAGGTTCAGCAGACGAGCGACGAGAACTGGGACCCAACCGGTCGGAAAGTTTGGGCTTGCATAAGCCACCGAAGTCACATGACGATAGCCAAATACGCGAATTATCAGGCGTCTAGTTTTCAGGACAGCTTGAAAGAAGAGAGGGACAAGTCACAGGGAATTCACTCCTCGAATTTGTCGGACTCGGATTCGAAGGATAGTACGGGTGTTGTTAGGAGAAAGAAGAATCATTTTGGCGCTGTGGCTCGAGGGTCGAAGATGCTGAAGTTTGGGACCAATGTCGATTTGTCCGATGAGAGGAAATGGAAGACCCAGCTCCAGGAGCTTATGAAGCTCCCTGCCTTTGCGAGAGTGGTCTCCGCGGGAAACATGTTGAGTCATGTTGGTCATGTGATTCTTGGGATGAACACAGTTCAGTTGTACATGAAGGTACCTGGTAGCCGAACGCCAGGTCATCAAGAAAACAACAACTTCTGTTCAATTAATATCAATATCGGACCTGGCGACTGCGAGTGGTTTGCTGTTCCCGACGCCTACTGGGGCGTAATTTGTGCCCTTTGTGAACGCAACAATATTAATTACCTTCACGGTAGCTGGTGGCCTTCGCTCGAAGATTTATACGAGGAAAATATTCCTGTGTATAGGTTTCTGCAAAGACCTGGTGATCTCGTTTGGGTTAATGCTGGTAAGTTCAAGTTCCTAATGTCTTCCAGAAACAAGTTATAGTTATTCAGGGTGGCCGCAGGCCAGGGATAACCTGGAAATCTGGGAATTTTGTTGATCAGGTTAAATCAAGGAAATGTCACGGTATTTAAAGAATAAAGGAAAGATTTCTGTAAGACGTCATTTTTTAGTTACTTTTAGCCAAATGAAGAGATTATGTCACTTTTTTCAGTAAATTAACCCATGGCTTAAGCAATAATGAATTCACGTCTATACCCTATTTCAGAATTTTCTTTTATTCTTTATTTTATAATATTTAAAAAAATTTGCAAGGAATTTTTATAATTTGCAAGTATTCCAAAGAATTTAAGTGACTATAGAGTTCTTTAAAAAAATTCCAATCTTTAAGAGGTTTTAAAAGTTTCAAGGGATTTCAAAGGATTTATAATATTTTAGGGTATTTTGAAAGATTGCAAAGCATTTTAAAGAGATTTAAGTATGTTCAGAAAATCTCCAAGAATGTAAATGGTTTTAAGGGATTTTAAAGGCTCAAGGTATTTAAATAATTTTTTCAGGATTTCAGGAAATAATCGGCTTCATGTAATGTCCCGAGTTTTTATAAAATTTAATGTATTTCAAATAGTTATTTAGATGAATTGAGGGATTTTCTTAGGATTTCAGGATTTTTAATAATTCCAAGGAATTTTCAAAAGCATTGAAAAGCTTTCAAGGGATTTCAAAAGATTTTAAAGATTTCAGCATATTTGTAAAATTTCCAAGGAATTTTCAAGGGATTCAAAAAAATCAGGGGTTTTCAACAGACTGAAAAGGATTTGAAATATTTTGCTGAATTTTAAATGATTCTATGAAATTATTAATTTCAATAATTTGAAGGTGTTTCAAAAGATTTGAAACATTTCAGGGTATTTTATAAGGTTCCAAGAAATTTTCAAGAGATAAAATACATTTCAAAATATGTTTATGGATTTCAAAGATATTATTCACAAAAAATGAGTGATTTCACAGAGTTTCAAAGATTTAAAGAGAGTTTTAAATATTTTTTGTGATTCACTTGAATTCTTAATAAATTATCATGAATTCTTCTAAATTCTTTTGAATCTTGTTAATTCACTTGAATTCTTTTGCATAGTAATAATAATAATAATAATAATAATAATAATAATAATAATAATAATAATAAAACTACATGATAATACATAATTCATCTACTCAATTCAATGGATTTTTACAAAGGTTTTGTTTAATTCATTTTGAAGTTCTTGAATTGTTCTTAATGCAATGGAAGTTTTTGGATTTTTTCCAATTTATTTGAATTCCTTTTAATTTATTTTGAATTATTTCGAGTTCTTATGAATCTTATTCTTTTAAATCCAAAAGAAAATTGGTAACATTATTAATGCATATTATTAATGATTAATAAATAAATAATAATAATTATTAATTATTGGCCACTCTCGGGTTAAAAATGTTAAACCTGTTACAAGATTATAATAATTTTGGCCTTTAAATTCTCATGGTCAAGGAAAATGAAAAATTAATCTTGAAAAAATGAGGGAATTTCAAAAATGAAGACATTTTTAATGTCTTATAAAAAATTTAATTATTTCATTGCTAATTCAACTGTTTTTGGTTCAAGTTTAAGGTTTTTAAAAATTCGAAACTGAATATTCCTCTTTGGAGGTTAAAAGACCAACAATTTAGTTAAAAATATATCTATTTTGTTGAAAATACAATTATATGGTTGAAAATTTAAGTATTTTGTTTAAAAAATCTTTCTTACTCGAAAATTCAACTGTGCGATTGAAAATTTGTCCTTGTATATTGGAAATTCATCTTGTGTGGTAGCCAAGTCATCTTTTTGTTATTGAAATAAATTTGAATTTTTTTATTAAAAGATCCAATTTCTGGCCTTTAAATATTTATTGTCAGTGGAAATAAAAAATGGTTTATTGAAAAAATTGGGCAATTTTGAAAATGAAGCTTTTGCAGGGGGATGACCTTTTTATTAGTTTTTGCTAAAATTTTCTGTAATTTTGATTTGTCTTTATTTTGAAATTGTTCAGGTTGAAATTTTTAAAAATTTCCTAGCATTTCCGAAGTTATGGCATACTAGTATATAGGATCTATAAGATTTAAGAATATTTAAAAATATTCTAAGAAATTTTCAAGAGCTGTGCAAAAAATTACAAAGGATTTGAAATATCTTTGAGCATTTTTAATTGATTTCAAAAATTTGAAGTAATTCGAAAAGTTTTCAGAGATTTCTTATAAAAAACAATGGCTTACACAAATTTAATTATTTTGTGGAAAAGCAACTCTCTTGGTTGAATTTAATTATCTTTTTTTTTTTGTTGAAAATTTGAAATTGAAAATTCATCTTTGTAGGTTAAAAATCAGGGAATTGCGAAAATGAAGCTTTTGCGGAAAGATCCTTTGATTGATTTTTGTTAACATTTTCTGTAATTTTGATTTGACTTTATTTTCAATTTTTTCAGGTTGCGTCCATTGGGTGCAGGCAGTTGGTTGGTGCAATAATATCGCATGGAACGTGGGACCATTGACCGCTCGTCAATATCAATTGGCCATCGAGCGTTACGAGTGGAACAAACTGCAATCATTCAAGTCGATAGTGCCGATGGTTCATCTATCCTGGAATCTAGCTAGAAATATTAAAGTCTCTGATCCTCGGCTGTTCGAGCTTATTAAAAACTGCCTCCTGAGAACCATGAGACAGTGCTGCTTAATCTTGGAGTTCGTTAAGAGTAAAGGTGTAGAGGTCAGATTCCATGGACGAGGAAAGAACGAGGCGTCGCATTACTGCGGGCAGTGTGAGGTATGTCGATTAAACATTCATTTTCATGTAGGGTATTAACTTTTACAGTATTTAGATAGACGGTGTTTAAGGAAAGGAGCAATATTACTTTTGAAAAAATATATTATTTAACCAAATCTGCTATAAATCTTACGATGAGTTATTGGTAATATTCAGTATTAATCGGTGTGTCTAGCGAGCTCGAAAACCTGGAAATCTTCTTGGATTTTTCATGAGAATCTTGAATTTCATTTATTATTGCTAATAAATATATATATATATATATATATATATATATATATTATTGAAAAGCGAAGAGTAATTTAAATCTGTTAGTCTCTTTTATAAAAGAAATATCTTGTTTAGAGGAATTCTTGCTGTTAAAAATTTAAGATATAATTATTTATCTTTTGTCGATTATAAAATATATACAGAGATTGCATGTAAATTTTTGTACAAATGTACTAACTATTTTACAGATTGTGATAAATTGACTTTAATATTGATTTTTAGAATCTTTGTGTAAGTAATCTTTTCATATTTAAAATGCGGCAAAGAATGTTAAAGTATATATTTTTTGTGATAGTCAACTTACAAATTGTAAAAATTATTGAAGTTTACTCCAGATTTCTAGATTTAAAAAAATTTCGAGCGGTGTTAAGTGACGACAGAAAGATTTCAAATATTGAACAAGATTTCAAAAAGATTTCGAAGCTTTCAAAAGATTTTAGAAGATTTAAAGTGTTTCAAAAGGTTTTAAAAGATTTTAGAAGATTTCAAAAATTTAAAAAGACTTCAAACTTTTTTAAAGGTTCAAAAGAGCTCAGAAAGATTTCAAATATTTTAAAATTAATTGCCTAAAATTTCTTAGTGACTTCCAAATATTTTTTAAGTTTCGACATCCTCAGTTGGGGTTAAGTGAAAAATTTGTAAAATATCAATTCTAAAATAACCTGAATAGAAATTTTTAAATTTCTAAAAGCCAAAAATTTCTTAATAATTTCCATTATTGAAGTATTTAATAAAATGCAACAGTACAAAAATCCTTTGACAATAAAAAATGCAATAGCTCATTTTTGTAAATATTTATCAAATGTTTCAAAAAAATAAAACCTGGAAAAACTGACTAAGACCTTGAATTTTTATCTTAAAAATCGCTATACACCTTGTATTAATATAAAAGAACATATTTCTTAGAATAGTATATTTATTTTACGAAACTTAAAATATTTCTCCTGACGACATAATCTTTTCGCCTTAGGCAATTTTAATTTACTCAGTTTCATACATAATTATAATATTTCTTATCTGTGCATATCAATCAAATATTTATGCATAAAGAAATTATATTACTGAAAAAAATGTTAAATTAAAATGATTCTTCAATCAAAATATAAACGGAATCAGAGAACGTCATGAAATCAAGAAGGATTTTTTTTATTAGTCCTAGAACTTATACTTATTCAAACTGACAATCTCAAAGTTATTATGAATAATAACATTTTTGTGTGTTTCACCTTCATTTTTAGGTAAAAGCTATAATTTTGATCCGATTTTAATGAGCGAGAACTGATTTTATTCCTTGAACGATTTGTTGCAAGCTTGTTTAGTTGGGTCTAATTATTTTTTTAATTGCAGCTTTTACCTCGAATTTAAGCTAAACTGTAAAAATCCATCTAACTGTTGGTAAATAAATTGTTTTCTAAAGCACCCTTAAATTGTTAATTCAAAATTCGCATCAATTATCATTGGGTTTTATTTTCATCGATTTTATACATTTAATAAATTGCTCAAGTTTGAAGTTCACCAAAAATCCCTTTTAATTTCTTAACGGTCTCTGAATGTAAGGCTCGGATTAGGCGATTGTTTTATAAAAAAGCGACTTTTTCAGTTTTTTCGTAATGAAAAGATTTTAAATTCACTTTGTATTTTATTCGAGATTTGTCAATCCGAGCCCTGCCAATAAATTCTTTATATTTATAATTAGGTTTTTTTCTTCACAGGTAGAAATTGAATTATCAACGAAATTGTTTAATTGCAGAAATAATTTTAATTGCGATTGTAGAAATTATTGAATTTCTAATTTTCGATATAAACTTTAATTAGAAATTTACTAATTATATAGTGTCAACTGCAATTTCAATGGATTACTCAGCAAAAGCAATAGTATGATACTCGAATTTTGTCTAGTTTAGAAATAGCTTGGATTAGAATTGAAATGATTGTTTAAATTTTCATTAATAAAATCAGTTTAAATTATTTAAAATTATTAATTGATCAAAATTAAAGCTAATATCAAATATGCATATTGAAAATTAAAAAGTTCTTGCTTAAGAATGACTTTTTGTACCAGTGAAATTTTTCCTGGCAAAGAAAAATTTCAATTTTATGTTTATAGGGGGACCGCAAATTACGAAAACTCTTGTAGTTGTTGAAATCTCGAACAATGTTTGCAAGTGATTTTGGAAGTTCACTGTATTTACTTAGATTTTTATGTAGTTGAAAACTATTTTTCTGTTTGAATTATTTATCTCGAGATTTAAAATTTGTTTCAAAACTCATGTTTAAACATTTTTAAATATTCAGAAAAGGGTCATGGAAACGTGTGCATTTGTTGAATAAAAATTTGTGGTCGCCCCAGAGAAAAAGATTTTGATGTGTCTATTTTTAAAAACTGTCCTGCATCATGTGCAAAGTCCTGCTTGTTTAAATTAACAGCATTTTTATTTCGTTGCTTTTTATGCTCAAATTAACCCCCTTAAAAAATTGGATTATATTTTTTAAGTGAATAATTCGGTGCTTAAGAAAACTTAAATTGCTTAGGTATTTTTATTTGTGGCTGGAACACATTTAAAATAATATATGAGATTAAAAAAAACATTTCATTCATTTGCTTGCTTTGAAACTTCATATTTCTCAAGATTCTTTCTTCGCAAAAGCATTTCATTACATTTTTAGGCAAACTGATAAGGATTTTTGTATAGATTTTGTGAAGTAAATGTTTAGAAATTTATTATCAGGGTGTCTACTTGATTCAAACCTCCAAGCATGATTGCAAGATTGTAATTTTCCCTAGAAATAATTTTATTTTTGCCTAGCTTATCTTAATATAAGAAATGTGTTTTTTCGAATATAAAATAATTCGCTGCGGACACAGCAGAAGAGTCGTGGGTGCTCATTGTGGTAAAAATTCGCGATCCTAGTTGGATGATTGGTTTCACTCTCTGCTGTCATGTCCGCAGCGAATAGGTCTAATGAAATGTTCTTTTTTTTGGTTTCAGATCGAAGTATTCAATATCTTGTTTATTCGTGAACAAGAGAAGCGACACGTGGTTCACTGTATGGATTGCGCGCGAAAGCAGGCTCCGTCCTTAGAAGGATTTGTGTGTTTAGAAGAGTATAGAATGCGAGACCTGATGGACGTCTACGACGGCTTCACGTTGCACACATCGGTGTCAGCCCCGTCACTCGCGGTGCAGACCACTCAATCCTCTTGAGGTTACATGCAGCACAGATATTTGGACTACTTGAGTACCCTTCAATAACTCTTGTGGTACGATTTCTGTGTAAAGATTTCTCATAATAAGCAGTATCCATGTACCTGAGAGCTACGATAGAATGTACAGAATTCTCAATCGGAGACTGTACGCGTCGACCTGTGAGCAAATGACGCGATTCATTTTATTAGATTAGAGAAAGGCGAATCGCGTTTTACGCTCCTCGGCGAACGCGAATTTAGAAGTTACCCGTAACTCGATCATTAGTTAGATCTAATTGTACAAACGCTTAGCCTAATTCCTTAAAATAACGAACGGACGATACCTTTCGATTCCTGTGACAAGTCCGCGAGAGCGCGAGATACTATTTTCTATAGCTCTCGGGTACCAATTTTTTTATCAACGAGAGAACAATATTATTAACAGACTCTTGGGGCATGTAACACAGGAGCGCATTGAGTAAGCGTCTGACAGTGATATTTGAACAATTCGCCGTTTTCAACGAACGGTAAGCAATCGTGTAGCGACATAGCTTGAGTATTTTAAATTTTTCTACCGCGCAAGAAGACTAGCTAACGTTTCGTAATATTATACTTTAGTTTCGTCTCGGTAGGATTCCAAATTTCGGAGCCATTCAGACTTTCGAAAGACAAACTCCATTCTGTCATCGTACTAATACATAGTGGCCGCTAGACCGAGGTTTTTTTTAGTTCAATTAGGGAAATAGTTTTTGACATAATTTTGATTTCCACATTTTTTTCAAACGGAAAACTTGAAAGCAATTTCAAATTAACAAAAATGGTGACAATTTAAATAAAAAACAATTATATTGTTTTCAAATTTGTTGTTATATTTATTTTATAAGTAACACAATTGTGTGAGTTTAATGCAGGAAGAAAATTCAATGCCTAGAATCTCAGTCAGAACTTTAAATAACTTTTAAGAATAGTTAATTCAAAAATGTAATTTAAAATTGTTTTCTTCATTTTATAATTGTATATTTTAAGTGTTATAAGATTAGAAATTTTGGCCTTTAAATTTGAATGGTCGAGGAAATTGAGAATTATGTTAAAAACTGATGATTAAAGACAAACTATATATTTTTCGCAAATGGAAAAAATATTTGCCTGACACATTAAAAAATTATAGAAAAAAAATGTGATAACGTCGATTTTATTTCAAGGATGGTTGAATGGATAATTAAGGGAACAAGAAATGTCAATATATTAATGCTCTTCATCATAAACTAGCTCTTTAATGACCAGGAATTTCCTCGGTTAAAGCGGCCACTCTGTAATACTATTTTTGTTTCAAAATTTTCAACTTTGAATATATTTTCAAATGTTCCAAATTGCGGATAAGTTTTTGACCATTCATTAAAATTAAAGGCAATGCGCAATATGTCTAATGGAAACCCTTGGGTCCAAGCTTGCTCGCAAATATTTGTAGAATCAAATTGTTACTAATTCTTTGTAAGAATAGAAAATTCTTTCATTGTTGAAAATTTCATAATACCCGCAACATTCAATAGAATCATGTACACTTGTTTGTATTTGAAAGAACACTTTTCATATTTTAATGCAAGCTTCCTTATTTACGGAATCGTTTCTTAATATTTTGTCATTCTGCAATTTGAATGGCCCCTTTAAATATAAAAACAAGTGCTATAACATCGCTCACTGCCAATAAACTAAATGCGTTTTAAAATCACGATGTGCGAGTGAAAGTTGTGAATAATTAGCAATCGTTAATATTGTTAAATACTAGAATACGTAAGACACGAAACTGCTCAAAAATGTAAACGGTTGTACGTTATTATACAGCAGAGAAAGTATAATCGAAAAATTCAAAAACTCAGTCTTCACGTAAACTATTCCAACACAATAAAAAATATTTTGACAAACTTTGATAGGGTCCTTGCATAAATATTTACAGTGAATAAATAAAAATAGCATTATTTTAAATATTTTCATGCATAAAAATGAATCGGGATCGATGCAAATTTTTTGCAGCGACCCTATCGTCGTAAAATATGCAAATTTTTACTTTCCACTCTTTCTATAAAGCCCTAAGCAAACATTAGTATTTGATATTCGATGTGAGTCTTTGATTCTGATAATTGCACGTGATGAAATTCTAATACTTCTAGAGTAACAATATAAAATGTGTTAAACTCTTTGTCCCGAGATTAGAGCAGTTCAAATGGAACCTTTTTTCTCGGGCAATGATAATCTAGTTATAAATAACACACTGTCCTTGTACGAATTTGTCAATTTGCTTGAGCATAAGAAAGAAAATTGTTATCTCTCTCATATGTAAAATGACGTAGCCGTGTCTGAAATATTTTCGAAAGTCTGTAGCCGTAGTTGGAAACAGTGGCGAATGTTGAGATTCCTGTCTTGAACGTTTTTTTTTATCAATTCGTTGTCGAATTGTTACGTACGAGACTGGTATCTCACTTAGAAGATCGCAGTAGCTAAACGATAGCTTAGAATTCGAGAGCTGTAATTCAGAAACTATTTTAATCAAGGCATGCAATGATCTCAACGTACGATATTGGTAGGCAACGCAGAATGTTTTCTACCAATATTTGGGACTGATATGACAACTTCGATAATGATTAATAAATTATGTATAAATATATAAATATATATATAAATATATAAATAAATATTATATTTAATGTAAATGGTAAGAGTTTTTAGGGATCGAAGGAAAAAACTCGAATCGGAAGCTCGTCGTGAGTGAGCTATTGTGGGTGAATGGGATGGGTCGATTATTTATGCTGCCTGTATTATAAGTTCTGCTAAAATTCGTACTGATTTAGCAATGATTGTATAAAAGCAAATAGTCTTTTTTGCAGCATAAATGATCCTAAATCCGTGGTTAGTTCAGTTTACTAGGGAAATTTCAATTAGACGCTGTGACTTTGTTATGTGAACGTTGCGTTTCGAGTAATCCTTTATTGTATAGTCTAAAATTAATTTTAACTTGTAGATTGCATTTTCGAATGCAGTGAATTACTCGTTTCGTTTTTCCTTTCACTCGGAATTGTCCGTGAAACTTGATTTTATTCCAAAAGAACAATAATTTCGCAGTTCTCAAGCTTTTCAAGTGACTCTGTGCATCTCTGATTTTTTCTTTTTTTTCTTTAGATCGATCACAGCGGGTCGAGTTGCCACTTGCTGAGACCTTGGTTCAATTTCGCAAATACTGGTTTTTTTTAGTCTTGCTTTAATCCGTCCCATTAATCATTTTATTATGACACAATACAGAAATCATAGCTTGAAAATTAATTAAAAAATGAATTTGCAGTGAATGCATCTTATTTTTAAAATGTACAAAATAAAACAATAAAGTGAATAGTGAATCATGAAATTATATTTTTATTCTATGTACTTGGTGTATTTGATGTAGTTTTATGTCTTAAAATGAATAAAAATCTTGTGGCAACCCGACGTGCTGCAAGTTATAAAATAGAGAGAGAGAGAGAGAGAATTGTGTATGCATGAAAAGACAAATTTTATTTTGAAATCTGTTTTCCGAACCAAAAATCAAGGAAACCGTTCAGGAAAAAATCATAAGATATTTACAAATCGGTAGAATATTGCCAAAGGCGTAAATGTTATACATCTCAAAAAGTCTCGTATTTTGATAAAAATAGATCTCAAACAGGACAGCTACAAGAATTTTGTAATGTTGAAATATTTCTAACTTTATAAAGAAAAAGCCTGTGACGAAAAGTTATCAATAGTGCGTAAAAAGGCAGAAAAACTATTTTCGCTAAAAATAAAAATAAACGAATACAGAGATTACATAGGTTTGAGTTATAATCTTCACTTTCCAAAAATTTAATCGAATAACGAGAAAAAGTAAACAGAAATGTATTTTTTTCGATCTATAAAGGTATAGTCAAATCATATTTTTTAATTAAGTTGTAAAGCGTACTATAGAAATCCCATGTATTTAGGGAGCGTCCATAAATTACGTACGGCTCTTTAATATTTTTTAAATCATGTAAAAATTCTTTGAAATCTTTCGGATTCCATGGATATTTTACATAATTTATTGAAATCCCTTTAAGACGATTAAACTCCCTGGAAATCTCTTGAAAATTTTGAAAATTTCTAAAATCCTGGAAATCGCTTGAAATCCTTTAGAATCTCTAAAAATCGATTAAAATCCTGGAAATCTTCAAACTCTCATAAAAATTCCTTCTAACCGTTTTAAATCCATCCCTTGAAATCACTACAAATCGGGTAAAATGCCAGAAAGATTTCGAAATCTTACGCGAGCTCCCTTAAAATCTTTTTAAAAACCTTAAAATTCCTCGAAATGCCGATATTATTTTCGAAAATCCTATGAAATTTCGTTAAATCGTTTTAAATATTAAAAAAAAATAAAATTCTTGGGTATACTTTGGAATCTATCAAAATCTCTTAGAATCCTTCAAAATCCGTTAAAATATTTTGATATCCTTCAAAATTTGTGAAATGAAATTCTTTAACATCCTTTAAAACCCCGTGATTCATTTTGATATCTCTTAAAATTTCTTACAATATATGAAAACCCATTAACATTGCTCAAAATCCATTAAAATCTTTTATAATATTTGGAAATATTTAAATATCTCTGAATATTACAAAGAAGGGATTTCAAATTTGAAATTTCATTAATTCTTTATGAAAGTCCCTGAAATCTTATGAGATCTCTTTAAATCGCTTAAAATCTTCGAAATCCCCTGTTGTCCTTCAAAATTCGTGAAAATACTACGGTTATCACAATGAAATTCTCTAAAATTCTTTGAAATACTGTGATTTATTTTGATATCTCTTAAAATTTGGTTAAATAATTTGAAATTTCGTGAAATATGTCGAAATCTTTTGAGATCTCTTGAGATCTCTTGAAAATATTAAAATTTATTGAAATCTGTCAAATTTCTGGGAATCTTTCCGAATCTCTTGAAATCCCTTACAGTATATTAAAATTAATTAAAATTGCTCGAAATCCACTCAACATCCTTTAGTTCTGAAATATTTCCGAATATCTTCTCAAATCCGTGGACGCACTGTGGAATTTTTTTGAAATCTTTTAAAATCCTTTGAAATCATCGAAACCCCATTAAAACCTCCTTATATCCTTTAAAGTTTGTGAAAATCCTACGTTTGTCACATGAAATCCTTTAAAATCCCGTGATTCATTTTGATCTCTCTGGAAATTCCTTAAATTATATTAAAATCCTCTGAAAATGCTCAAAATCTCATAATCGCTTATAATATTTGGACAAATATTGAAATATCTCCGAAGGGATTTCAAATTTGTAATTTCCTTAAAACTATTGCAATTTCCTGAAATTTTATGAGATCTCTTTAAATTCTTTCAGATCTTCAAAATCCTATTAAAATGAAATTCTTTAAAATCCTTTCAAATAAAATACTTGAAACTTCCTGAAATCTTTCAAATTCCTGGAAATCTTTCCGAAACGCTTCAACGTTTTTTCTTACAATCCCTTACAATCCCTTACAATATATTAAAATTAATTAACTTTGCTCGAAATCCCTTAAAATCCTTTAATTCTGAAATATTTTAATGTTTTCGAATATCCTCTTAAATCCGCGGATATGCTTCGGAATCTTTTGAAAACTCTTAAAATCCTTTGAAGTACCTTGAAATCATCTAAACTCTTTTATATCTCATCAAATCCCTAAAAATCCTTTGAAATCCGCAAATCCTTTGAAATCCGCAAATCCTTTGAAATCCGCAAATGTTTTGAAATCCTCTAAAATCTCTTAAAATCTTTGAAATCCCATTAAAAATTTCCTATTATCTTTCAAAATTGTACTAGGCAGTTTCTGCAAAGTCATGAAATCTTTTAAAATCACGCCAAGTCGCTGAAATCTGGTTTACAGTGAAAAGAAAAATGTATTGAATAAATATATAAAAACTGAGGTTTAAAAAACATCCTTATGTAATTAATGGACCTTTCCCAGAACAAAAGTTTGTAAATTAAATTTTGACGTGAGAACGTTCACTGCCAAATTGTGATACGCATAACCCACCTTCGGTGCGTTTCCCCGATCACCGATCGCATCGATAAATAGGAGGAAGACTTGGAAAGTATTTTCAACGAGTGAAAATGTTTAAAGAAGTGCTATTTCAATTTTACATATAAGGGAAAGATAGGTCGATGCTCTCGGAGTCGTGGGAGAGGGCTCCTTATTTCTAAGCAGCTAGAATTTTAATAATAGTGGAAGAAAAATTGATATTTTTAAGCGGGTGAATTTTACTGTTTAAAAAGTTTCGGACCTGTAGAGCTCCTCCTTATGTGTACTATGTGTACAGTGCCTTTATAACTTAAATCTTCGAAAGATCAAATCTTTCATATTCTCAGATACTTAGTTGCGGATCTGCTCTATTGTCGAAGAATCAAAGATATGAAGGTGCGGTCCCTGTCAAGCGTCGCGACTCTCAACTTATCAATTTTAATTTGTAATGATCACCTAAATCTAGTATAATTATATAGATTTTACATGTACAGTCGTGATCTAATTTGTAGGTAGTTATTATTTTTATCACTATTCCGATTATGATTTCTGGTAAATTATAAGTGATTGTGTTTACCGTAATAATATTGTAATATACAGTTATACAGCATTCGTTTTCATAAGATCGTTTTGAGTATTTGACCCTTGTTTCCAAAAAATCATCCTTTTGAATATTCTGTGAATTAAAGTCAATTATAAACTAGACTTCTTCAAAGTGTAAATCAACTTAAAATTCTAAAGCAATATTGTAAAAAACAACTTGTGTACTTTCTGCAATAAATGGAAAGCAGGCTCATGGTAAACATTAAACGTTTTATTTATTTACATGACCTATAATCTAATGCGAAAACATTTTTCCATACAATACTTTCAACAAATTTAACATACTTAAAACTAGCTTATTCTTTCTACTGTTTCTCTAAGAGATTTTTTTTTGATCACAGAGTTTGCAAACTTAAATATTTAACAAAAAGACTTCATTCAAAACTCTTCTTTGTGCATTTTTGTTTCAAATCGAATTACTCTTATTATGGGTAATTTTATTAATTACAAGGCTCAAATCGTGAGATTTTTTTTGACGTTTTTCGACGTTTTGAAGAAACGTATGATTAATTGAGGTTTTTCCGTTTCTCTCAGAAGTTTGCTCTACATTCAACTTTAATCACATTGAAATTTTTGAAATTTAAATACAAAAATAGAAAAAATTGTACCATTTTAATTGAGAATATTAAAAATGGAATAATTTCGCATTAAAAATCTCATTACAAGCCTGAACAATTGAACATTTTAAGACGAAAATGTTCAAAGTCGAATTATGTCAAATTCAATAGAAGTCTTCCCACTATTTCTCCGATTCCCATTTTCTTCCCGCTTTTAAAGAATTTCTTTTTTTTTTCTCTTGGTATTTTAGCTTGAAATATCAGCTGCTTACTTCACATTAAATCTTTTTTGTTTGAAACTTCAAAAATGTGGGTTAAAAATCAATTGTTTTGTTGAAATTTATTTATTTTGTTAAATAATTTAACAATTTTTTTTTAAAAGGTTACCTTTTTTGTTCGAAAATTTATGAATTTGTTGAATTTTTATTTTTACTTCATCTGTTGCGTTAAAAATTCTTCGTCCTTGGTTGGAAACAATGATTTAATTATAATTCAACTATTCACGTTGATAATTCAACTTACTTCTGAAAAATGCATCTTTTTGTCTTAAAAGTTCAACTTTTTGGTTAAAAATGCAACTGTTTTTGTTGAAGTTTAATCTCTTGAATTAAAAAATTCAAAATGTTTCTTAAAAAATCAATTATTTTGTTCAAAACTGATATTTCTTAGTCGAAAATGAACTGTTTTGTTGAAAATTTAAACTTAAAGACGATTTTTTAACCAAGAAGATTCATTTTCTACCAACGAAGACGAAATTTTAAGAATTAAAGGTACATGAAATTTCAACTAAAAAGGATACATTTTTAACTAAAAATAAAATAATTACATTTTAGATTAGAAAAATTAATTTTCTTCCAAAAGAGACAAATTTTTGACAAAATACATGAATTTTAAACTATAAAAGACCAATTATTATCCAAATAGTTGCATTTTTAACTAAACCATACAAATCTTCCACCAAAAGTGGAATACTTACATTTTTAAATAAAAATATTCATTTTTCACAAAAAGGTTAATTATAAATAAAATAATTAATTTAATTTTTATTAATTTTTTAAATTTTAATTCAATTTAATTGACTAATAACTTAATTTAATTAATTTAATTTTTTTAAATTAAATAATTAATTTTTTCAGAAGAGAATTTTAACTAAAATGTCGAATAAAAAAATGAACTTTTTAAAACGTACTTAAAAGTACTTTGAAGCAATAAGTGGTTGAATTTTCAACTAAAACGATAAATAAATTTCTACTAAAAAGGGCAGATTGTTAACGATATACATGAATTTTCACCCAAATGGTTGAATTTTGAAAAGGCAAATTTTCATTAACAAAAAAAATCTAACTAAAAAACGAATTTTCAACCAGAAAGCTAAATTTACAATGCAAAATGAAATACTCAAATTTCTATCAAGAATGTTAATTTTCTAACAACAAAAAGAAAGTTCAACAAATTACATGAATTTTTGACGAATAAAGACAAATTTTCACCAAAAATGATATAGTTAAAACTTCAGTTATAGAAATTAATTTTCGACAAAACAGCGATTGTTCAACATTATAGTTAAGTTTTTAATTAAAGAAATGTCTTTTCTAACAAAATAGTTGAATTTTCAATTCAGAAAGATAAATTTTGAACGAAGGAGATCAATTTTCGACGGAAAATACGAATGTTCCACAAAATACCTTGAATTTTCAACTAAAAGAGATAAAATTTGAACCAAAAGTGAAATCGTTAAATTTCCATTAAGAGAATTAACTTTAAACAAAGAAAAAACATACATTTTCAACAAAATAGTTTGAAGCTATTTGGATTGTAGGTGGACTTGTCTATATTAGAAGTGGAATACTTTGAATTATCTGTATTACAAGTGGATTGCCCTAGATTACACCAGATTAAAAAATTACGGATAAGTGAGCGCTCCAGCAGATTGTCAGAGTTGTTTTACCCTCGCTTCAACCTGAACGCCTATTACTAAATTTTGTTAAATTTTAATTAATTGAATTTTTATAGTAGCATAAACTGCTAGGCTCATTAGTGACTATACTATTTATCTATGGGGTTGCTTACAAAGGAACAAAAGCAAAGCTTTCTGAAAAACACATCCAGTCTCGATTCCTGCTCGGGGAATCGAACCCGTGCCAGGGTATCTACCAAGGCTGCAGCTTTGGAACGTAAAAAACCACGATGAAGCCCTTGTTAAAAAAGTGTTTTAACTCTAAATATTATTTTGATTATACAAAGAATTTTTTAAGCTCAATGAGAATTATGTACTCTTTATTCCTAAGCAAATAAAATTATTACACCCGACTCTCGGTTTACAGACAATCTCAGGGGTAGCCAGTAAGTCGCCTTTTTACTAAATAGGGAGTATCGAAACGTTAACAGTCAGGGCCGTCTGTACCGATTCCAATTGGAATGCATAATATTGCACAATCTCCGCGTATGAATACCTGCACACTGCGCCATTCCGCTACGCTGCTGGCTTTTTTCAGGCAAGAGTCGCAACCGTCTCTCGCCCCGAGCGCTGGGAAACTGCGTGGGCCAGCAGTTCTAGGAATTATTAAATCGCAAGTGTCTAAACTGAGAGTCGGGTGTATTTCAATCATTCGGTGTCTAATAATGCTGTTTTTCATTGTCTTTCAAATTTTTTTGCGAGTCTTGTTATGTCTTCTAGATGATCCGAGCCTTATAATTAACAGTATTTACTAGTAGAAATAGAATAGAATTTTATACAGAATTGATGATTATCGCCTGATTGTGCTAACTTGTTTGCGTCTTGCTTGCACAACACCATATACGACAGCTGCTAAGCTTCGACACGCGCTTCTGTGCCTGGAAGGTCCTACAGGTTGGAGAGTTCCTTTTCCAAGGACGAAATATGTCTCCATGGTACCTTTACCTTTCACATCAACGAGGCCCCTTCTTTTAGTTTGATAGCCTTTCGACTGTAGAAACTGGAAATTCGAGCATACAGGAAAAACTTTAATTTAAAAAAATAAAATTTTACCCTCACACCAGTTGGATATATCCTATTCAATCCTATTTATCTCCCAGGTTGTCCCAGGGATAAACCATTGGATATCCTGAAAGCCGGATTTGGGATATGCCCAGGTCATCTATGGGAAGTTTCTGCGATATTCTAATATCCTAAGTAGGACATAACATTTTAATATCCTATTTGGGACACTTGAATATCGCAGAAACGTCCATAGATATCCTGCATATTTTGGGGATATCCCAATTTCCGCATTGGAGAATATCCCATTAGGTCCCATTTATCTCCCAAGTTGTCCCAGGGATAACCCGTCGGATATCCCGAAATGCGGAAATTAGGTTATCCTCATGATATCCAGGAGATCTATAGGACGTTCCTAGGATATTCAAATGTTTCAAATAGGATATTAAAATTTCTATATGTACTACTTGGGACATTTGAATATTCCAAAAAAGTACCATAGATATTCTGGATATCTCGAGGATATCCCAATTTCCGCCTTGCTGCTGGATATCCGTGGGGTTATCCCTGGGAGATAAATGGGATCGAATTGAATATCCCGGTATATCCTATTGCTGTGAAGATATCGAGGGGTCAGTTACTCATGCAATGTGATGCACCCACTGAAAATATGCGGCCACATTTTCGGCTGCCGCATTTTCGGGCATATAAGAAAATGGCATTTATGTTTGAAAAATTATATACTACTCAAAAAAATGATGCTGGTATACTGACTACGTATTTCAACCCCCGAAAATTCGGGCGTAGATTATTTTAGGAGGGGCAATACATTCTCTCTGCAATCTTAAGCAATTTCATGCAATCATTTACAATCCCATCCATCTATCATAATCTAGTCTATTGTAATTTTCCCATAATAAACTTCTTATTAATTTTTCGCATTTCTAGAAAAATCATTTTAGAAAAATATCATAAGAAAATCAGTACAGAAACCAAGAATATTAAAATATTGAAATAGATTATGTAAAATATCCAGAGAAAGCATAAAAGAATGATTTATTTATTTATTCAACGTCGGATTTCGAAAAGTATTAAGAAATTTATAATAATTTCATAGAATTTCTATGGAATTTCGTCAGATCTTATTCAGAGTTCATGAGATTTTAAAGATTTTCAACGATATAAAGATATTTTAAAATTTTAACTGTAAAACTTAAAACTTGCATAACTATTATTGTAAATTTTTTAAATTTATAGACTCTTTAATTATCAAGATTTACAATGCAAAGTTCTACAATTTAAAAGCATAGTTGAAATTTTTTTAATTCTAAAAATATGGAATGGAAAATTATTCGATTCTGAAGAGTTTTATTTCTAAGATATTTAATTTAAAAATTTTTTTTTAA
>JAAAKG020000929.1:0-21853 GCA_010014905.2 Druon quercuslanigerum
CCGCTAACTACGCACATAGACGGGGATATTGATATTTATTTTGGCGGAGCATTTGAAACAATGATTTTCCTTCAGTAAGGAGCAAAAAGGCTCTGAACAGGGATTAATCAGCATTATACTGAGATGCACTGAACCGAAAAAACTGCAAAAATATGCCAGTGGATTCTGATTTTGCGAGCTCAAAAACATAAGACCAACATTGTCTACTCAAAACTTCAGACAATTTCTTTGTGTGTTGGTGGACACAAATTTTTGTCTTATAGATTTTTCCAAGGACGCATTCTTCGGAGTGCTAAAATACTAGTTAATGGAAGCAAAGATAAAATAAAAGCTTAAGAAGAGAAAGAAAATTGCAGACGCTTACAAAGGGAATAAGAAAATATTTTGTTGGTAATTGCCTAAAGAAAATAAGAAAGGGAGTAGTAATAAAGAATTATTCGGAGCGAAAATTTATAACTGGTGAGTCGTTCCAAAAATAAATATTTTGTTTCCTTATATGAAAGATCTTCCATCCTAAAATATCCTGGTACGATCTATCTGTGACGGATCAACTGCTTTGAATAATTTTTAATTCAGAGAATTTTTATTCGTTACGCTCTATTATTAGCCTAGTCATATTAGGTTCTATCTGTACTATAACTATTTGATATTTGTCAGGGTTTTCTAGCTGTTTTTAGAAAATAATACGATGCCTTTTAGAAACCATCAATGGACAGAAAAGATCAGATTTTATTACTTCGATGGCGAAATCATCAACATCGTCTGTTCCTACATCGTAATAGCCTAAGAAAAAACGAACAAACTTATTTAATTTTTAATGTGATCCTTTATATGAGAAGAGGTAACCTTTATCTTGGTAGTAATGTAGTATAGCAGACATGGACTGTATTATTTCTGCTTCTATAAGAGAGTTTACTGGTCATTATGAGGTTCTATCGAACCTAAGTTAAGTATTATAAAACAAGAGTGGAAAAATATGGCACGTGGATTGTAGCTGAATGAAAATTTAAACTGCAAAGCCAAAAAGTTTTGTTGAAAAGGAAAAATAAAGATTTGTGAATGAATAAATGCATTTAAAAATGTTAAAAAATGACAAACGCGTTTATTATTTGCCTAATCCATACAGCGGTCAACCTATTCCTGACCAACATTTCAAGTTCGCACAAGAATATTATATAAATGATGACTTAGGTTGTACTAGGCAGTCCAAATAAGAAGAACGTCATAAGTGTTTATGAAAATCAAAAAAAGATGAAGAAGGTAAATCGTTTCTTGACGCGGAGCATTAGCGAAATGTACCAAATTATTGTAGAAAAAGCCACATCGGCAGTCATTGGAAGATCCAAATTTTATTCACTGCGGCCAAAATGGGTTTTCATCGATCCTCTAAGGGACGTGTGCATCTACATTAACCGTGCAAATTTCAAACTATGTTTAATCGTTCTTCCAAAAACAAAAAACAAAAATGTATCCTTTAGGAATGTAAGTTATGTTCCGGAGCTGAAGGATTAACAAATCAGAAACTTAACATCTCAGAAGGGGTAGCTTGTGAAGAAGTGACTTTTGCTTTATGAAAAAAGACGATTTAGAAAAAAGTACGACATTATTTAATACATTTCCGGAATAACTAAGGCAATAGTCAGTCAACGCGAATGTCCATAAACACGAGAAAGACATGCAAAGGAAAGGTATAATCTGAGTAAAAGAAGAAGCAAAAGGTAATCCAACATCCTTCTACACGGTGATTTTGTAGGGAATTGGAAAAGGGGTTTAAAAAATTAAATTCAAAGTTCTTACTAGAAAAGTTTTTAAATCTCAAAATTCACAGCAGTTTGCTATCGAGGTTAAAAAAACAGAGAGCTTTGGTATTGTCACTGACGATACAAAAGATGGTTCTGCGCACGCTGTTTTAACAATGAATCGTATTATGAAAAAATTGGAAGAAGATTCTCATGCTAAATCGATTCAACAAATTACGATTATCACAGATGAAGCAAATTCTCTTTCTGTAAACAGAATTCAATTTAACCAGTTATCTGAGTCACCCGTTAACAAAGTTTTTGGGTTTTCTCTGCAACAGGACATGGAAGAGGAGCTTGTGAGAGAATTGGGGGAATTTTAAAATATTTTGCTACTGATCACAATCTAAAACATTCAAACCTGGAAGCCATCACCGATGCTAAAACTATCGTGATTGAAGTGGAAATGTAAGTTCCTGCTGTTAAACTGATTTTACTTTCTACACAAGGTTTAAAAAATTTTCGACGATTGAAAACGCAAGAGTGAAAGAAGGGTCCGTCCATCCCGGGAATACAAAAAGGTCACATGTGGAAGGCGGAGATTGATAAAGGTGGTATCAAAACTCTAATGATGAATCTAAATAAATGGATGATAAAAATCGGAAAATGTGGGACCATTTATTTTTTATTTTTTAAACTGAGATTCAAACAAAGTTTTTGTACATGATTAAAAAATATCTGGATAGATGTAAAATAAATAAAAATATATTGAACAAAAAATTGTTTAGTCAAAAAATTTATTGCTTTGAAATTATTTGTGTAACTTTAATTATTTCAGTAAAAAATTTGAAACTTCGAGTTTTAAAAAAATAATTTTCTAGCGACAAAAATTGTTTAGCCCACGTAAAACTCCCAGGATGTTTTTCTTATACGACCATATAATTTTCCTAAATATTGAACAAAAATGGTGTGTAATTTCATAAGCCAAGAGTGAAGAGAATTTTTTTGCTAATGAAAATTGAATTTTTTTATTTTTCTGGGAAATTGTGCAAGATATCTTAAATAAGTAAAATAACTTTTTGTAGAACTCTCTTGACTGTGCAAAACATTTTGTGGAATATTTTTTCATATATATTTTTATTTGCAAGAAAAATGCGAGAATTCTAATTCATGAAAAAAAATTCTCCTGGCCACAAAAGTTATTTGGCCAGCATAAAACTCACAAGGTATTTTTCTCATGTTATTAGAAGTATATACTAGTAGTATTTTCAGAAAAACCGCCAAAAAAAAATTTACCCGCATTTGGAAAGAATTCTAAAATATCTATTATTTCAGGTTTCTTGTTATACGAAAAAAAAAAAGCCAAAACAATTTTTGGAAAAAAAATTTAAAATGATCGCAGATATATTTATTATTCTCTAATCAAGCTGGCAATTTGCTCTCTTATTTGCTTTGTTAAGAATTACAATTCCTTTAAGTTTTGTGTCCCTGACTCAACCTTTTTCAGGTTTTCCTTAAATGAGTAATGTCAATACCGTGGTTCGATCCCTGAGTCGGTAGCAATGGAAATTTCTCTGTGTACTTCAACAAGGGCTCCGGTAGTTGGGAGCCCGATTTTAAGCTGTAGGTCCCCTCAAAAGAGGCTTCCCTCGTTCCCTCAGAGAAGTCGATAAAAACGAACATCGAGATCCCAGAACTCTCGGTGAAGATAGCCGGATTCGGAGTACTGCCGGGAGATTAGACACGGGTGTGTTACAATAGGGTTTTTAGCTTGAGCTCATGGGGGTTGCTTTACGGCCTTCCGGCTATATTACAACTAACAATTAACTACAAACTATAACAGTTCTTGCTGAGAAATTTAAGAACAACAAAACTTGCCGAGAAAAAAAACTTCGTGCCGAGAAATTTAAGAACAACAAAACTTGTTCAATAATATGTACTCTTACTGGACAAAATTAAAGCCGCGGACACAAATTTTTATACTTAATTCGCTTGTCACAATTTGTCTAGGATATGAAACAAAATATTGACGAGCGCAGAGTCGAGCTGATAAAGGAGATATGAAATGTCTCATCAGGCATTTATCAGGGAGTCCAGATTTTCGACAAGATTGGGAGTTGTTTTGATAATCAGCATGAATTCGACTAAGGAGCAAATCTCGGGTGACTACCGAATTCCAAATGAGCTTTCTAAACCAGGAAGTAAACTACCGTCTCGAGGACTGAGTGTTACCAGGGTACGGTGATACACATGGTGTCCTGAGATACCGGACAAGCTCCCAGTGTTAATTGCCTTAACTCAAAAAGCGGGGCGCTATGTAGACATACCTGTTAGTCCCTCAACTGATTGTGACAAACATATGAATCTAAACAACAAAACCAAAAACAGATGGTGACACATTAATGACACCCATTTAAACACTTCTTTCCTTTAGAAGATGCAAGCCAATTAAGGCCTCAAATTAGGTTTACATGGTGACTGGAAATTCCGTAAGAAAACCTCGTTACAGAACAAGCAATCACTACTGAAAAAGCCTTTAAGACTAAGATCGATTGGGTAATTGATAATTCTAAAAGGTAAGTGATATTATTCTTTGGTTAGAAGAAAGCCACAGTCATTTCTTTAATTAAGATGTCAAGAGCATAGCTAATAAAGGCGGTGGTGATTTGATACCATGGGAATTTGAAAGAATGAATGCCATTGATTCTGTAGACCTTCCTAAACCTACCACGTTTAAAGAATGGATACCCGCTATTTCACAGAAACTGTTATTCAGCCTTAAGAGATATGCAATCCAGAACACCACCTTAATACATAAAAGTAGTCTAAAATTTATAGTCTAAAGTTTTAAAGAATCAGGTTTTTACATGCAAGGGTAAAACTTAAGTTTTGTAATGGTTACGTATAAAAGGAAATCAAATGACCAACTTATTAGAATGCCCGAGTTGAAGTTGATTTGTTGGTGGAAGAGCGCCACGTATATTTCCGAAAAATGGGCAAAACGAGTGTTAGAGTAAATGAGAAATGATTCGGTCGTACTGGTGGAGTCAAAAGAAGGTTTGTACAGAATTTGAGGCGGACTAAATTTTAGAATTTACAAAATAAGCCCTAAAATTATCGAAAATAAAACTGAAAATATTGTGTTTGAAAGAAAGTTCAAATGTTTTCGGCAGGATGAACAAATCATCGAAGGACGGCTAACCAACAAGTACGCTTGGTGACCAGTGGAGGACTGAGGAATGGTGGGAATAGGTAAATGAGACCCTAAATTAAAAATATATACGAGGCCACAAAAATACAAGAGCTACAATGAGAGAATGTGTAGGCATAAAGAAAGCTAAAGTGATATGATAGGAGCGTCAGCTAGGCTCAGGCCTCAGATCCTTGGGTCCGATTTCATGGAACCTGAGGCAGTTGCAATGCTGTCGATGGTTGACATACTTGGCTTTATCAAGAAGTCTGGGCTCAACTACTGTCAGCGATGCTTAAGGGTATGGCACAATAGGCTTTATAGTTTGAGCGCCAGGAGATCTTCATAGGGGCTCCCTGCCCGTCTAATAACTAAATAACCAACTTTCCCGGCTTTATAAAAATTCAGTTTTTGAGCTTGAATTATTAAGAAATTTTGAGTTAAGATACTGTACAGAAGCCATTGAAGCGACCTTTGAAAAGAGCCTGTTTGGAACGCCTATGAGTACCTTTACAAAAGGCCACCACGAAACATCATGTTGTTTACAGCTATAAATTTTTTTACTTTTATTCAATTGAAGATTCGACTCACTATCAAGAGATTCAGGCTTTTTTGCTGGTTCACGTATAAGATTCTGAACCAGTTTCTGTACATGAACCTTCAACTCCATTCACTCTATAAAGGAACCTGTACAGGATCATTTAAGGGTTAGTTTGCGTTAATGTTTCTTTACAGGATCATGTACAGTTTCCTTCACCAAACGTTTCCTAAAATGTAAGCAGAAATTTTTAGCGTAATGAAAGTAAAAAGTTTAAAGTAACAAAAAATTTCTGCAGTTCATTAAGCTCTTCTGCACAAGTAGCAAAAGGTGTCACGAGAAATTCGAAAACTGTGTTAACGTTTTTAGAAAACTCTTTCGTGTTATTTTTGTTGTTCTTTATAATGTATTATAAAAATATCGAAATTTATATAATTCATGTAGTTTCATATTTTCAATACTGATAAAGATTATACAATTTAAATGGATGTTACATGAAGTGCTGAATCATTCCAAAATCGACAGTTGCGATTTTGCAAAAGTTCGTTTTTCCTTTATCTTAGGAAAAGACGATCCTAATATATCATAGCACGCTCTATCTGATCTGGATCAACTGGTTTGAAGAACTTAGTATTGACAGGATGTTCAGCCGCTATTGGAACAATCATGAAAGCTTTTTCGTCATGATCTCTGTGTCCTGGCATCACCGGTACTGGCCAATATTTAATCCGCCGACTGTCTATTATGTTTCGTTCTATCCGTACAATAACTCTTTTATATTGATCAGGGTTTTGTAGAGATTCTTTGGAAGCAGAGTAATTCCCTTTGGGAACCACTAGTGGACAAAAAACGCCAAATTTCATTACTCCAAGGATGAACTCATGAATCTTATCTGTGACTACTTCGAGATAATCCAATTTACTGAAAGGTAAAACACGTCCTGGATTCTCATCGGTTTGGTAATGTTTAACATTATAAAGTTTAATATGAGGAAGTGGAATAAAGGGCCTTCTATTTGGCATCAAAGCGAATGCTGGAATAAGAAAGTATAAGTCAGAAGTTATTTAGGATAATAACTATCAAATTAATTGAATAGATCACACTTTTAGTCAAGGAAATTTATTAACGCATCATGCATATATTCTAGCTTGTTTACCCTTCTTTAGACCAATATGCCAATCATTAATAAATTTTTAAAGTTTCACTAGGGCATTAGTTGCTTTCCGCTAATGGAATACTAAATATTTTCAGTAACCGACTATAATATCAACACATAGGTTGAATTTTCTTAAGGAATCATCAAAGAAAGCCTTTTTTAAACTTTTTTCTTTGATATTTAGCAAATGTAGGACTTATTATGATTTGAACAATTTCCATAAATGAACTCAGAGTTAGGCCTTTTGCCAAAGAATAGACTTAATAGCTTTGTTAGGTATCAAATAATAATTTCTTTTTGATGAGTCTCACGGTACACTTCCTGGTTATAAAAATAGTTGAAATTGTTTATTAACTTGTACTACTTAGGAGAGTATCTTTGCGAAACCTGACCTGCGTATATTCTTAGTTGATTATGTACAGAATCTGAAACTATTGGTTACATAATAGCTACACTGTAAATTTGTTAATAGATTTTTTTTTAAATGGCACAATAGCATCTATTTGCTAATGAATGTAACGTATCTGCCAGTCCTGATAGAACACAAATTTTGCATTAGTTTTTTAATAAGCTGATAAGGAAATTTTTTAATTAGTATCGCTAACTAATATTAATTTATAATAAGGAGTGAAGAAATAAAATTTAATAAAAAAACCAAAACGTTTTTCGACATACTGTATGACGTGGCGTTGTACACCACGTAAACCGCTACGTGGCGCCATATGGAATGGACGCATCAAATATTAATTGTTTTTTATCAATTGATCTTCAGTGGCTTCAGCTTCTCTAGATTTTTTAATAGAATTTTACTACAAATTAGGTCAATTTCATCAATTTAAAAATATAGAGAGTACTATACTTTTTGAGGAAAAGTATTTATTTGAATTTGAACGATCTCAAAAGGATAAACGTATAATTTACTACAATTAATTAAGCACTGAATAATATCAATGTTATTGTATTTACCAATAGGGTTACTGAAAATGACAACGATGAAACACAGACTCAAAATCATAGCCTTCATTTTTTTAACAGAAAGCTACTCATCAAGAATTGTCATAATATTTCAACCAATAGAATGTTATTTAAATGCTTTCGTGTATCTGATTATAATCAATGTCTCATGTGCTCTTTTATATTTTATTGCCTTTGATAAGAAACTTTAAACAGACAAATGAAAACGAAATGTAGGTACCAATCAGAGAGATAAAATCTTTTTTTTACGAAGTGGAAAGTTAAGAAATTGATTTGTATCATGAATACATTGTAAGCACGATAATTTTTAAAAGACTGAATAAATTGCATTAAGGTTTGGCACACTTTTCTTAGCTCTACAAAGAATTGTTGGGATATTAAGGAGTCATTTTCGGGACCTGAACAAGTATATACTGGGCAAGCTTCTCCAGGACAAGACTACCTATTTTAATCCCTTTCACAGGACATCACTTTTATTCTCATTTATTTATTTTAGACTTGTGTGGGCATCCCTACACAGAAAAAAGCACGGCAAACGCGCAAAGGTCTACCTATAGGGTGGTAAATTGAGGCGTCACTTCTCACAGTTATAAACAATATTATTCTAGACAAGTCGCAAACGAGTGGGTAGATATGTTGCAGACGACAAGTTTATGTGAGAGGTGTTTTCCTGGGGGGGGGGGCTTAGCATGTTGAGCTGTGTCTTAGGGAGGTTTCTCTGGTATAGGCTGGTCACGGACTCCCATTTTTGGCCAACAGTTCTGGGTTACTCCGCACATAATCGAAAGAGTATTTGCAGGCCCACTGCTTAAATGGGAAGCGATAGGCACGCAACATCGAAAGTCCGTATTGAAATAAACCCACATTTTCTTTTCTCATTACTACTGTACTAAGCTAGTTCATTTACTCAGGCTTAGCGCCAGAGACATTACAATTAGACATTTATATTCTGACATTCACCTTCACTTTACATGGCTTCATTCGATTTATTTGAGATTTGATATTTTAAAGCTCAGTATGAATGTCATCTACCAGAGTGATGTTTTCAAAGTTTTGTATATACAAACAAATAGAACTCATTGATACCAAGAAAATACTCGAAGGTTTACGTTCTGTAACCTATTTTCTGAACGTATTTTATTGTCAGTTTTGACTTCTTGACTTTTTCTGGCAGTACAACAGTTTTAACTTTGAGCAATATATAACCAATTGGTATCCAGCCTCCGCACGTATTATACTTTAGTGCACCGGTACATCTGCCCTACATTTTCCTCTAACCGAATGTATACCCTTCGACTCTCCTAATCGTGAGAAATCCACAAGAGACAAGTGGATAGGTATAAGAGCCTTCTAGCCTCTACTCTGAATGGTATGGGAGCGACAAAGGGAGGGAGCTACACCACTGGAAAGGTACCGACAGCTTCCCAGGATCGTACGAGAGCACCTTGCTCGTCCTTTCACCCGATAGCAAGGGAAATTAGCACTTAGTATTCAACACAAATCATCCATGACTATTTCTGGTTTAGTAATTTTCCTATACTTCCTCTCCATTGACCAAATTCGGGTGGAACTGACGTTATAACTCGACTATCCACTTATCTTACTATCTTACGACGACTGGCTGATTATTTTAAAAATGACTTTTCCTCGCAAAATACATTTCTCAAATTAGCTTGGCAGGTGAGCCTATAATTCAAATAAATAATAAAGCAAACAATAGAGTAGCTTCGGAACTCAGGCGACGCATGGAGATTGAGTGATTAGCATACGAGCAGAGTGAATGATTTAAAGACAAGAGAGTTACACGAAATAATGCACGTAAGAAAGCTAGATATTAAACGTTTACCCTAAACAAAAAAGAGGGAAGCGACAGTACCACAAAAGAAAAGTAAAAGCTCAAGCTCGAACTCAAATTATGGTTGCCTAAACTTTTTGAACAAACAATGTTGGTCGTATATTTTTAAGGTTGCTTGAGTTTTGTGAAACAGGTTCTGTTGGCTGTTTGGCCCTATCAGGTCAGTATTATTTCTAATCTCAAAAGACACCCAAAGCCCTTTTTGTTTATAAAAATTGTAGCCCTACCACATTTTTGCAGATTTTTCGGGTCCCTGGATCCTCTAATTAGCCAGAATAAACGATCTTCCGGCTGTAGGGGCAAAATAAGCACAAACAATTTATACTCGTTATGGTTAAGGCGCATCCGAAACCTCAAAATATACCCTCCCAAAGTGTCAAAGCAGTCCTTTTTGTTTTTCTAATATGACCAATGGCCAAATTTTCATTTTTTTTTATTTACTCTGATTGACTTTATCTTTCGTATCCCTTTGTGTCAAATATCATGCAATCCGCGAGCCTAGCTGATCCGTTAGTTCGAAAAGGAGTAACAGCTTCGATGTTTGGATGCATACAACACTAGTAAGTTTATAAAGAAGCGTTCAAATAGGATGCATTTTCAGAAGGAAAAGTTTAGTTATCGCACAGACGTGCGTTGCTCTGAGAATGTACTAAAATTGTATCTTCCAGGTATTCGAGCCCAAATTCGGATGAAAACGTAGACAAGATTCATTTTCAGCAAAAAAGGGGTTATTTAGGCTATTCCGAAATCTCGCTTTGAGATTAGGATGAAACCCTGACTCGGAGAGCATAAACTAACCCCGAATTCAGATATAGTGACGTCATAAACTTACAAGTGTCTTATGCTTGCAGATTGAGGTGATTTTCAACTTTATGTTTGACTTTTTTTAGATTACCCTGATTTGTGACAAAAATCGATACAGGGAAAGATAAAATCAATGAAAGTTACCAGAGAAAAAATAAAAATTTGGTCATTGGTCATATTATAATTACAAAACGGACCACTTTTACTGGAAGATTTTTAATTCTGGCTAATTGGAGGCAGTTTTGAGGTTAGGTTTGACGGTTTTGAGGTTAGGAGCAGAAAGGCTCTGAACAGAGATTAATCAGCATTTTACTGTAATCCGATAAACCAAAAAACCTGCAAAGATGTACCACCGAATTCTGATTCAGCGACCACAAAAACATAAGACCAACATTGTCTGTTCAAAAGTTCAGACAAATCTTTTTTCTGTGCTAGTGAACACAAATTTATGTATCTTAGAGGCTTTCAAATGGAATAAGAAATTATTTGCTGGAGTTATTTTCCTATCGATTTGTCCTATCAATTTATAAAAAACCTTGGATTGGGTTCAAGAAATTTTAAAACAAAATCAGAAGAGATCCGCCTTCTCGCGCTGTTACCCGATGTCCTTTTAAAAAATGATAACCTTTCAAAATTTTCGGTTACAACGTATTTGGTCGACGAAGCACGGAAACTAAAAAAATTACAAAGGCGTTTATTATTTACCTAATCCATATAGCGGTCAATTTATTCCTGGCCAACATCCCAAGTTTGGACAAGGATATTATTTAAATGATGATTTGGATTGTACTAGGCAGTCGAAATAAGAAGGAAGTCATAAATGTTTATGAAAATGGAAAAAAGATGAAGTATGTAAATTTCTTGACGCGGAGCATTAACGAAATGTACAAAATTCTTGTAGAAAAAAACCCATCGGCAGTCATTCGAAGATCCAAATTTGATTCACCGCAGACAAAATGAGTTGTCATCGGTCTGCATTTACTGTGCAAATTTGTAACTATGTTTAGTCTTTCTTCCAAACTACGAGAAATAAAAAGTCTTCAAACTTTAAGAAGATTCGCTGAGAAGTATTCTCGGTCATAAAGTGGTCTTCTGCAACAGAAAAATTTATCCTTCAAGAATGTAAGTTATGTCCCGGAGCTGAAGGTTTAACAAATCAGAAACTTATCATTTTAGAAAGGTAGCTTGTGGAGACGTAACTTTTGCTTTATGGAACAAAGACGATTTAAAAAAACGCACCAAATCCTGTAATAAATTTCTGGAAGAAATAGGAAATTGGAGAATGAACGCAAACGTCCTTAAAGACGTGAAAGACATTCAAAGAAAAGAAATAATCAGAGTAAAAGATGCAAAAGTTAATCCAAGTAACATCCTTCTACACGTTGATTTTTCAGAGAATTGGAAAAGGGGTTTAAAAAAGTAAATTCAAATTTCTTACTGAAAAAGTTTTTAAATCTCAATATTCACAGCAGTTTGCTATCGCGGTGACGAGAAACAGAGGTTTGGTATTCCCACTGACGATACAAAACATGGTTCTGTGCACGCTCTTTTAGCAATGAATCGTATTATTAAAGAATTGAAAGAAGATTTTCATGCTAAATCTGTTCAACAAATTACGATTATGACAGATGAAGCACATGCTCTATTTAAAATCCGATTTCAATTTAACGAGTTATTATAGTCACCAGTTAACAACGCATTGGGTTTTCGCTGTAACAGGACATGGAAAAGGAACTCGTGATTCTATTGGGGTAATTTTAAAATATTTTGCTACTGATCACAATCTAAATCATTCAAACTTGGAAGCCATCACCGATGCTAAAACTATTATGATTAAAGTGCAAAAGTACGTTCCTGCTGGTAAACTAATACAAAAGTGGCATATGTAGAAGATGTAGAATAATCTATGGGTTTTGGCTTTCAGGCTTGTGAGCTTGGCTCTGTAGGTTTTATCTCGAAAAAATACACAAGAATAGTATAGTCAGAACTATAAACATTTGAAAGGGAAAGAGCAATACTTTAAGACGTCATGTATAGTTTTTTGAGAACGAAAGAAGGAGCAGCAGCACATCACTTGAAATATAAATATAATATTCAGGTTATGATCAGTGACACAAAATTGGCCGTAAATGCCTAGTCTCATCTTTAATAAATCAGGGATCCATAATTTTTTAACTCTTAATTGCAAAATTAATTTAAATCACAAGGCAAGTTTGAGAAAAGTGTGCTCCTAGCAAAGAAAAACCCCTGATTTGTCTTGGATCTTAATGATATTTTCTAATCCAGCCATTTTTATCGATCGATCAGCTCACTGATAAATTAAAATTAAATTACCGGAAATTTTTTAAAAATTCAGAAAATTGAAGTGCATTTTGTACCGCCTATAATGTTCTTTTTCTCATTAAAAAATGCAAATAGGCTAAAGATTTAAAAAAAGAAATTTTAATTCGGCCATCATACCGTATCCGGACATGAATCATGTTGGAATCTTGATACCAACATTTTTCGAATTCGATTAGTTGGTAAAATTAGTGACTAAAAGGCTAACTTCGGAACCAGCTAGCCGATTTCAAATCCAAATTTTAAATTTATTTTGGAAAATATATTTCTATCACTTCTGAGAGAAGTGTGGTCAGCGTTGTTGAAAGAATTATTGAATAGCGAAGCCATCGCTCACGTCCGTCACATTGGATCTGTTATATATAAGTGGACAAATAATTTCTCAAAGAATCTTAAAGATTATATGTTGCTTTGTTAAATTAAATTAATGTTCAGAATTCCTGAAGAATACTTCGATGCATAGATTTATTAGTTCGCACAGTCTATGTGGTATGTACTCGCAACTGTCTACCCCGGAAGTTTTACCGTTTTTCAAGTTGTTGATTATATCCCTAACCTCAGTTACACAGACTTTCTCAATAGAGTTTTCTAACGCATTGTATTGTACATCGCCGTTGTGGTGTCCCATAGCTTGATTTTCGGATTGTCCCCTAAAATGGTCTCTGAAAGCGTCACTAACCCCGTCTTGGGTTGATGTTGTTATACTGAGAAGATCACCAGTCTTCAGCAGCGTTGCATTGGATGAGTGTTCATGTGATCCCATTTTATAGTAGCCGGCCGTCCTCTGGTCACGAAACCAATGACTTATATATATATGTATATGTATATATTTAAAATAAATTTTATAAATTATACATTTTTAAACAAAAGATTAAAAAGATAAATTCTGAACCAACAACTGAATAGTTGAATTTTCAGTTAAAAAATTAACGTTCTACCAAAGATACAAATTTTTGCCTAAATGATGATGTTGAGGCAATGATATTTTCAGTAAAAAAACATTTTTAAACAAACAGAAAATGTCCAACAGTTTATTAATAATAAGTAAATTCTCAAAAAAAAGTTACACTTTCCTAAAAAGTGATGAATCATCAGTCAAAAATTGAAAAGATAAATTTTTAGTTAAAAAAAATTAATTTGTCACAAAAAAAAACAGTTTTCCAACAAAAGCTATAACTGTAAAATTAAAATTATTTAAATCGAATACTTGAATTTTCAATAACACTGATAACTTTTCAAACAAAAAGATTAATTTCTACGAAAAAGACGAGCTTTTAATTTAAAAATCTCATTTTACGACCAAAAATGTAATATGTAGTTAAATTTTCAGTTAAAAAGTGAATGCGAAAACAGAGATGCATTTTGAACTAAAACGATGTAATATTTAATTGGATTAATTACATTTCCTTTCGAAAAAGTTTAATTAAAAAAATGTTCAATAAAATTATTAATATTTAACTGGAATACTAGAACTTTCAACCGAAAAGATGAATTCTCAGAAAAAAAGTTATTCTTCAACCAAAAATGAAATAGTTAGATTTTTAGTAAAAAAGATTCATGTTAAATTCCTATTGATTCCTATGAGCCTCCTTTTTCTTCTTTTTACTGTTTACACCCTTAACTTTCTCCATAATTTTTCAAATTTTCAATAAGTTATTATAAAACGTTTGTAAGTTATGTAGGTTATGTTTTTAATTCCGAGATTGTGTACCAAAATCATGTACTTGTCAGATTTTATGTCGATAATATTGTTTATAATATTGCCTAATAATGTTTTTGAGTAAACACCCGTGAAAAATATGCAATGAAACTGCGTAAAGAACGAAAAATGTGCCGATGTTCCAAGAGACGTGCTTCCTGTCCGTGAACTTGGAACTTGGAACGCAGGTCTGAACCCTTCCACAATGGGGGACATTCAAACATTTTGTTTACATAACTGGGAAAATTGATTCAAATTAAATACAAAAAAGAAAATGAATAAATTGCGGCCTGAAATTTCATCTATAATGTTCTTGGTTTCTTTATTTTCGTCCATCAAGGCTCGTCACTTTTTGCTAGTTAGCGATACTGTAGACGGAAATTTAAGCAAATCTGTAGATACATCCTACGAAAATTTTTTTAATTCTTTCAAATACAAATAAATAAATTTTGTCTTGTCAATTATGAACAAAAATGTTTTTAGATGCCGATGAAATTTGTATATAAGTCTGTGGATAATTCTTTTTTGCTAAATTAGAATACCAAAAGTCAAAACGTTTCGTTTTTACTGAGCGCTATAATAGACCGTCTCGTCAGCGTCAGGACGCTCTATTCTGGCCCGAAATTATTACCCGATCATTTTCTACACGGGAACGGGCAGTGTTACAATTTCCTTAGAATATGCCCTGGATCTAATCTTTTGCTGAAATTTCAGACTTACTCATTGCAGCCTCTGTACAAAAAAAATAATAGCTCCTATCCCAGCAAGTTGTAACACCTGCAGTTCCATCGCTTATTGCAGTACAAACTGCAGAGACCAAGATGCAAAATTACATTTATTAGAGTGTAAAATATTAGGTCCTCTTTGGTGCTCTGGAGCGTCTGTAACATGCATATTAGCACTGAGAGCGATAATACAACGACCTCTTAATGAGCTGATTAAATTGAAGGACAAAATAAACGAAAAATATGTATGTTCCAAGGCCCGACCTTACAAAGGAACTGATTATGAGGCACTCCATGGTTTAAGTAAGATAACTTTTTTAAATTGCGCTTTATGTTCAGGATGCAATACATTATTTAATCTTTTTCTGATTTACTTACTTTTTTAATTTTCCTTTATACTGCTGGCCAACAAAATATAACTTACTATCTATGAAATGTAATGCGTCATTATAAAGTAGTTTTTGATATGAAATGCGAATCTGGCGTTCATTTTTTGTAATAACTTAAATGCTTCACGAGATAATTGCAAAAAACTTTGACGAAGAAAACTTGTACATTCGTCCCTGTTTGATACATTTTCCACTCTTCTTAACATAGAAACCGTTACAGTCAATCAAATATTTAATGTTTTAAATCCAACACGAGTCATTTCCTTCTTTTTCAATGCATAACAAATCTATCAAAAGTGTATAGCTCTCTGGAATCTATACTTATATTTATTTGAATTGCAGAAAAAATTTAATTAAAATCGATTAACTGTAATTGCAAAATTAATATTTCTCGAACACTCGCAATTTTCAGTGGACTTTTAATCGAATAATTGTAAATAATTCTTAATCTATTGTTTTTATATTTTAAAGCTGTGTGTTATGCTCATGTGACCAATATGTTACCTACAAAATCATTTAGTTGAACATTTATTAAAATTTATTTTATTTTTATGATACTTCAGGTTAATGCTATATTTAGTTTTAAAGTATCAAATTTTTGCAATTGAAATTAATTGATATCAATCGACACGTCAACTTTGATATTGCCTTCAATTGTAAATTGCCATTTCAATATTTTCAATTCATTCCAAATGAAATTTTGTTGTAGGCATTGAATTTCCATCGAATTTGACTCTGGAATTTGCTTAATCTCTTGAATTAGCTTCCATTCTCTTGAATTCTCGCAAAATTTCCTCGAATTCGCTTTAATTTGGTCGAATTCGATTTAAAAATGTTGAACTTATCTGAGTTTTCTTTAATTCTCTTAAATTCTCTCAAATTTGCGTGAGTTGTCTTGAACTCTGTTTAATTTCCATGATTTTCATTAGGTTTATCTTTCTTGAATTCGCTTCATTTACCTTGCATTGGTTGGCATTCCTTCAAACTCTCGATAAATCTCTGGAATGCATTTTACTTTTCTTTAATTCACTTGAATCCTCTTAAACTTTTTTAAAATGTGTTGAAATAGTTTGGATTCCCTTGAATTCTCATAAATTCCCTTCAGTCCCCATAAGTTTCCTTAAATTTGTTTAAATTCGGCCGAATTCACTAGAATTCTGTTTAATTCTTCTAATTATTTTAAAATCTTTTATAATCATTTTAGTTCTCTTTAATTCGCTTGAATTATTTTGAATTAGTTGAAATTCCTTTGAATTCTCATGAATTCCCTTGAATTCGATCGAATTAATCTGAATGACATTAAATTGACAATGAATCCCTTGTATCCCCCCGAATTCTTTTAAAATATCTTAAATTCATTTGAGTCTCTTCAATTAGCTTGAATTCTGTGAAAATTGTTAAATGTATACTAGCGAAACAGATGATTTATTTTTATTTGGTGAAGCTTTTAAATAATATTGCAAAATTTTAATAGTGAAAATAAAAATTATTGTTATTTTTACTCAAATGTACCCTTCTAGTTATAGTTTAAAAACGTATTTTAAAGAATGATAAAAGTGAGAAATTTATTTTATTTTATGAATAATTGGAAGTTTGAATTTTAAAACGTTTGCTTGAAAACTAAATGGACATGAATGTGTGAAGTTTAAAAGTTGAAATTATTTTCAAGCTTAAAATAAAAAATCACACTCAACGCATACAAAAATTTTAAGACTTTTTAATCATCAATATTTTGTTTTCCATTTAGTGACCCACGAGGATGAAAGAACTGTCGAAGACATTTTTCATAGGGCTTATATGGCCAGCTGGTTATTAAGGCTTATAAAGACAACTCATTATTTTCCTGCGAGTATTAAAACTCCAGATGTATCTGAAGTACAGCTTTCTAAGGAAGAACTCTTTATTGGACAGTTAATACTTCATAATTTACAGCTTCTGCAATTTAATACACATGAGGTAAAATATAATTATTACAGTTTTAACAATAAGCCATAACATTTCTTACAGATATCATCCTCTTAAATCTACAATATTTATGTAACTTTCTATTTACGTTTTAACTTGTCCAATCTATTTACAATAATTAATACCCTTTACATTCGTTTAATAGAAAGAACACTTACACAGCAGATATTTTTGTTTTTGGACACAGATATTCCTCTTACTAATACTTACCAACATCTAGAATTTTCCAGCGTTTGTGTCGTGCGAAAACAAGTTAAATTGATTTTACTGTTTTCATTTTCGTTACCGTTAATTTTTAATTTTGTACAGCTACTGTTACCGAAGAATTTTAATTCTAAAGTAACATCGATAAAATATTTGTTACTCAATGACACTCAAATTATTTCATAAATATGCGAATAATTTTTAATCCATTTTAAATTAGATTTCTGAGCTCGTCAGACTGAAAAGCGACAAAACTCTGAGCAGAGCGAAAAGTGTTTTCGTTGGAGGTGGTGTATATCCTGCAGTGGCCCTTTTAAATCATTCTTGCAATCCTGGAGTTATTAGGTAATTATATATTGATTAACTTTTATAAATTTTGTTTTTTCTGAAATCAAAACAAATTTTCCACTTGTCTTAGCTCTGAAAGTAGTAAAAATATAATAAAATCTAGAACTTCCAAAATCAGTCTAGAAACTATAGAAGTGTTTACTAATTTTCGTTCAGATCTTCTAATTAGATGTCATAGTTAAAAAAATAAAATATGCAATTTAGTAAAATTATCAAGAGAAACATAGAATTTAATAGCACCTAATTTTAACAGCGCTAATTCCATTCTCACTCATTTCCGCAATTATAATTTAATTATGCAGAAGAAAATCGCATATTTGGATTCATTCCATTCATTAATATCGCTGTAATTACCGGGACAGAATCGTTTTTATGGAAGTTTAATGCAATGCTATAATAAATGTATTGTGACACTGATCATTACATTTGTAAATTTCCACTTAGATAGCCATTTATAGACTATTAATTGCAATACTATTCTCTTCTTTTGGTATTTCATCGAACGGAAATATAAAAATGACCATTCAAGTGTAATTAAAACTATCTATATTTTTGAATTGAATTATGTCCAATAATTGTTCTAAACTATTTATTAAAAAATTGCATAATATGAATTCAGAAAAATATAATTTATCGCTAATAGTAAAATGTTTGAACCAAATCTGAACTCCATCTTATTAATTCCAAATTTTTGCAAAGTAAAAATTCTTTAAGCAAAAGCGTTTTGTAGGTATTTTGTAGGAACGACTATGGTTGTTCGAGCTGTAAAAACTATTTTAGCTGGCTCTGAAATCTGTGATAATTATGGTCCAATTTTCGCTGAAATGCCCATAAACGAGCGGAAAAGAAAATTAAGGATTCAGTATTGGTTCGATTGCAATTGTGAACCTTGTCACGATAACTGGCCACTTTTAGTGGACATTGATCCTCGAATCCTCAGGTAAAAATATGTATTAAATGATGTACTTTATTAGTTTATATTTTTCGTATCGTATTTAGCGTATAAAAAGTCCGCAACGTAATTGTTGCATGCTTATTGTATTAATTTAAATCTTTGCCATTTGCAATTTAAAATTAATTTGTATTATTTTATTAGATTTTATTATACTTTAGGTACAATTATTTTTTTATTGTGAACTCATGGGGAAATTGGTTAGAAAATTACATTCATAGAAATTCAATCATGAAATATAAAAAAAAATAAATTTTTTAAAGTCGAAAATGTTTTTATTTTAAGCTTTTCAAATAAAAAATGAAAACATTAAGAGATTTAAAATTCATCAATTTTAAGTTCAAATTTTTATAATGATATTGTACAATTAGGTCTCTTTAATTTGAAAATGGTGACTATTTATACATAGCACTGCAAGTGTTACCAATTATTGAACATTTCAAACCCAGAGAAAGCTCTCAAATTTGACGTGCTTAAAATTTTCCAGTTTGAAACTGGAAATTTAGAGATAAAAGATAATCTCTTATTTTCAGTGAGCTATAATTAAATAATAAATGGCATAGATTTCAAAATTATTTTACTAATTCTGTATTTTTAATGGCACTGAAATCAATCAACATGAATCGTATAAAATCGTAAGTTTCTAAAGCACGTATCTCAATGTTAGTTATCAAAATTCATTACTTTAATGTTTAATGTTCACTAATAATCATGTACTAAAGCATGAACTGTGTCGTTGTTTTTTCATTTTTCAGGGATTACAATATTTTGGGACTTTCAGAAATTGCCAGGGCCAATCATCAAGAGTTAATGTAAAACAATCTAGCATAAGTCTATCAGAGTTTTTTATCTTTAGTTTTGTTGTCTCCTCCTTTGTAAACTTATTTTTTCCTTCGCCCTGCATTTTTACCATTTTTAATGAACCCTAAAACCTCATTTACATTTTTAAATACATATGGGTGAAAATAAAAAAATCAACACAATTCGCTTAGACACTTTTTCTGGAAAAGGTATTTCGTATTTAAATAAAACATTTTTTCCATTAGTATTAACCCTAATTATAAAATAATTTGTAATCAGCGATATCAAGAAAGAAACTGATTTTTAATTTATTTTTCAAATATTAAATAATGATATTGGTAACTTAATGCTTGTGCTAGCTCTGTAAAGGTAAGTATAATTTGTATGCAGTCTTAGATGCTTTCAATTATTGCCCTAACTGTTTGTGCCAAAAAATCCGACTATTTGCACCGAAACTTCAATACGAATAGCCCCTATTCCGGGTGCTAATATTCGTACCAAAAAAATACGGCTATTTGTGCCAAAATTTCAATACAAGTAGTCACGATCAATTTGAAAATACAACACTTCCTTTTCAAAAATCTTAAAAATCTGTCGTGTGACTGGGTGACATTCAGTTGTAGGCATTCCAAAACTAAGTTGGTAAGTTTGTATCGTTCAGTTCTAAGTATTAAACTCATTATAAACATTATTTTCTAATTTTATCTTTTATTATGAAATTATTTATCCATTAAAAAATGTTATTTCTATATGCAAGAATGAATAAGTCAAGAAATAAATACATTCTGCTTTAGGAAATTGTACAGCCAGGGACCGGGTGACAAATACGCATATTTAAATTATTTTTCTCTCTTACCAGCTAAATTTTAAATAATTTGTGCCTATAGTTAAATTTGTTTGAGGTTAACGAAAACCACTTTTTTGGGACAGGATTTTGTTGATGTTTTTATTTTCACTCATATAATAGTTATTTAATAAAAATTTGCCGTTTTATTAGCCTGTGTATATTGAATTTATTTTCCAACAAATTATTATTTTAATGATTGAAATTTTTTAATTAGTCAGCTAATCGACGCTGAATAGACAAACGTATACCTGCTTCTCAAGTTCAGGGAAATGAAATAGATGGGTTCAATAGCTATTATCTTTTTAAGACTGATACTTTTAGTTGTTTTCTCTGTAATATTTTGAGTTACAACTAATAAAAGTATGTTTATTAGACATTTTTAACCACTATAGTAATTTAAGTTCTTGACGATTGCCAAAAACTTGACCACATTAAGTCCCATTCTTGTTCCACATTGTCTTGGATGAATATACTTTTTCTACAAATTTAGAAGACTTCGTTTAGACATTATTAATAAGAAAATTACGTAAATTTTATTTCATCTAGCTACCTATCCCAAAAACTACACGCAAAAAAATGGTTACCTAATAAAATGAAAATGCATACAGTAACGTCTCAATTATCGCGAAAGGATGGGACTGGGATTCGCGTTGAATGAGTCCCCCAGCCACAACAAAAATCTTTCTCTCCTTGAGATTTATCCTCATATTTGATTGGTTTAGAAAATCGAATCTATTCTCAAAGTTAATGTGAAAGTTTGACAGTTGAGGAAACATGTAGCAGAAAAAACTAAGAGGTTATTATGTTAATTTTACATACTAATCTTCAAATCTTTAAGGTTTATTACCAGTTTTATTTTTAAAAAATTGAGAACTCTGGACTGTATAGGCACGTAAGTGTTTCCATATAAAAGAATTTAAGTTGAACTTGGATTCTTCTAGAATTGATAAGTGGTAGTGAGATAAGTGGCAGGGTATACATTATTTGATTTCTTAGTTTTATATTTGCATACCATCTAGGGTTTGATATAATTAAAAAAAATGTTTTGTCTCATTTTAAAAGCTTCTTTTTTTTAATTTGAAATCAACATGGATAAATAGATTTTGAACTTTTTTTTTAAGTCTCGTAGGAAATCTTTATAATCCCGTTTTAACATATCTGTAACTCGTGGGCACCTTGCCTAATCAAGAAACGATTCAAGCTGAAAACGCGCGGTTTTATATTCGCCCCATAAAATAACCATTGCGGTGCGTAAAAAAATACTACGACTCTTGGGGAAACTCTGCTTCATATTTAAGTTCTATAAGCAAACAATAATTTAGGATC
>JAAAKG020000940.1:0-21852 GCA_010014905.2 Druon quercuslanigerum
CAAGTAGGGAACCTCACATGACGACTTTGTGAGGATCTTCACTTGGGGTGATTGCTAGAGAGATTGATCAGCAACCTAGGTCGGAGCAGTGTTGTATTTCCGGGCTAAAAATTCAACTATTTCTTTAGAAGTATGAGTATTTGGTTAAAATTTAGTCTTTTTTGGTTGAAAATGAAACTATTTGGTAAAAAATTTATTAATTTTATTGAGAGTTCATCTATTCTAAAAGAAAAGTGATATTTTCGATTGAAAATTTTATTCAAAAATATTCGAGAAAACGAAGTTTTCCACTTATTTTTTGGTCTTATGATAAATTGTAGAAAAAAATAATAAAAAATAAATCGAGTTCAAATTTTCCTTTATTGACGTTTTGGCCTCACCTGTGGGCCTTCCTCAGAATAAACATTTATTTTAAGAGTATAAGTAATAAAAAATAAAAAAGAGAAAAATAAATAAAATACATACAAACAGATAAATGTTTAAAATGCATAAAAAAAATTTTATCTTGGAGGTAATTTTCGAAGATTGTGTAAAAAACCTTGAAGATGATAATAAAAAATCAAATGTTCGAAAAATAGTTACAGATTCAATCTCAAATCATAAGAAAAATCAAGAAGTTCAAACCCAATCAAATTTCAGATATTGCTACAAAATTCCAAAATGACCACAAAGATGTTATCTTTGTCCAAGCAGGCAAGTGGCAGTCTTAGTGGCTGCAAATTCAGAAGATTACAATTCAACTATTGAAAACCTTTTACAGAACAATACTTATAAATTAAAAAACCATAGTTTTGTGACAGCATAAGCATATGCCCTCCCTATGGTTCATAAACCAGAATTAAAATGGAGATTGTCTCTACTATTGGTTCTTCAACTTAAAATTTAGCAAAATACTTATCTAATCTACTAAAGCCGGTATCTGGAAAAACTGATTCATTTATTAGAGGTAGTTGGAGCTTTAAAGAAAAAATTAATAATTTGAATTTCCCTAAAACATATTCACTTGTTTCACTAGATATTGTATCTATGTTTGATAACATTCCTTTGGATTTAGTTGTGGACGTTATAAAAGAAAAATTACAAGTATATAAAAATTTAACCAAAATTTAAAACTCAGAGATTTTAATAGCTGTCAGAACGGTTTTTAATAATACTGTTTTTTCATTTAATCAAAAATTTTATAAATAAATTTCTGGTTGTCCGATGGGTTCACCCTTATCACCTATTGCTTTTAATCTTGTTTTACTATTGTTCCTACAGATCAAATCCAAGATCTAATTAATATATTCAATAGTATAGCAAAATCTCTACAGTTTACGTTAGAAATAGAAAACAATAATAATATAAATTTATTTAGATCGCAAAAACTGAAAATGGAAATTTAATTACTAATTGGTTTAAAAACCGTCATGGTCATGCCAATATTTGAATTACAATTACAATTAAAAATTACTTCGCAACAAAATATTTGACCGTAACAGCCCCTGACGCATGGGTGATCTTGTGGCGACCCCTTGTAAGCCTTAAGTGCGGCCCCATAGCTCTCCATAGGGAGAGGACCGTAGCCACGCTGTTGGCTGATATTTTAAACTCATTGATGTAGTAACTACCTGTGAGTATTACGCGTTTCCCGGCAATCGCAGGGCAGTGACAAAAGATATGAGTAGAAATCTCATTATCCTTTCCGCACAGGCAGAGGGGACTTTCTTCAAGCCCTATCTTATGTCTGTGATACCGGAGGTATCCATGTCCTATAGATATTTCAGCTAACTGTTAATATTTCCAGTGACTAACCTACTGGAAATGCCTAAAACTAGCTCGGGTCCAGTAAAATTTTCTTTTGCTGCTAGCTTTGCTAGCCTGTACGATATCTCATTGCCTTTTATACCGTTGTGTCCAGGGATCCAAAGCATAGTGACTCGGTTTTCTTTCGCTAGTTTATTCAGTGCCTCAAAGCACTCCCATACTTATAGCGACATGGTCATTGTTCCATTCAGGGCCATTATAGCAGCCCTGCTGTCTGCAATTGGGAAGTCCATTCCATTCATTCTACGATATACACTTGCTCCTACTTTCTCCTTGTTCCTGCAGCCATCAGTAAACCAGTTTTCTCCATAACTGGGCAGGTCTGCCTCACCTTTAGCCCATTCCTCTTTCGTGGATAGGCTAACGCGATACTTCTTGTCGAAGAGGTAGCGACGAGTCGACATATTGTCCCTGAGCATGCTCAGTGTCAGTCTCCTCGTGATGTCGATTGGTATCCGCCCTACTGTCGAGAGACTGCAATCATTTACGATATTTAATTTCCGGGCTGCTTTCGCAGCCATGGCCTTGACGGTGAGATGGAGGGGCTCCATCCATCGTGGATGTCGACTTCGAGGCACCAGTGATGCCTCTCTGAATCATTCCCCTGATCCTTTCCAGTCGAGACTTCACAGTGGACAGTTCAACCCTGCTCCACCGGAACACCGCTGTATAGGTTAGCCTGGGTCGCAGGATCGTTGTATAGATCCACATAAGTTTCTCCGGTTACAAGCCCCACTTTTTCCCTATGGCTCTCCTACAGAGCCCAAGAGTCGCTGCCAGCTTCTTGCACTTGTTTTCCAGGTGATCGTTCCATGTCACCTTCTTATCCAGAATGACTCCTAGATATTTGGCTCGTCCTTTGAATACTCGTGGTACTCGTGGTTCCCCACTTATACCTTCTGGTGAATACAACTGCATCCGTCTTACTCGGATTGACTGATTGTCCAGTCTTCTTACACCATGAATATACTATTCTTAGTGATTGTTGCATTACTCCGAAGAGCGCATCCAGATGCTGGCCTCGCACGATAACTAGTATATCGTCCGCATATCCTATAACGTGGTGACCCTGACTCGTGAGCAGATGAAGCAGTTCATCCACTACCAGGCCAATGTGGCAGGTCCATTCTATCATAGACGCCCTGATCATCTCTCCAGAGGTGCAGTTAAAGACTCCTTCGATATCCATAAAGTTTCCAATCGCGAGGCCTTTCTGCTTCAGTTGTCCTTCGATTAGGTTAACTGTTGCGCTTAAGGCCGTCTCAGTCGAGTGACCAGCCCTATAGGCGTGTTGTTGCTTATGAAGTGGCCTTCTTGACAAGACCTTATCGCGGATGTATCTGTCCACGAGTCTTTCCACTGTTTTTAGTAGGACAGATGTGAGGCTAATGCGTCGGAAAGCCTTGGGTGAAGTATAACCGATCCTGCTTGCCTTCGGAATAAAGACTACTCGCGCACCCCTCCATGCCGTCGGAACATAACCCAACGTCAGACTAGCCCTGTCAAGTCTCACAATCGGCCCAATGATGGTCTCACCAGCCCTCTGCAAGAAGACTGCATATATGCCATCCGGACCAGGAGACTTGTAAGGACTAAAGGATTTCAGGGCCCTCCTAATCCTGGCTGGAGTAACAATCTCGTTGGTAAGTCGCCGTGCAATTTCAGAGCGCTGAGAATAGCATCCGGATTTCGAGATAGCAGCTTATCCAGTCTAGCCGTCTCTGCTCCTTTCTCGATGTCAGTGTAAAAGGTGGTCCAGTTTTCATGCTTTGCCTTGCGTATTGCACTATATTCATCTTGTATTCATTGTATCATTGTATTGCACCTATATTCATCCCTCATCGTCGCTTGTGAGGTCCATAATTCCTCCGTTGTTCCAATACTGGCACGTCTAAACCTCTCTCTGGCTTCCCTGCGAAGCTCTTAGAGTTTCCCATTCCACCAGTGGTTGCAGCTTAGTGGCCTTAAAAGGCCACTTGGGATATCTGGGGCCGTTAGGCCTATACTCCCGATGTTAAATCCGCACCCGATTTCTCGGGGGACACGCATACAAATCCACTACCCAGCCATCCCTTCCACCAAGGAAACGGTAATAGAAAAACTGTTCACCGCTTCATAAGGCTACGCGTATTAACGCCCTCAATATGAAGCTTGATCGAACCAAGAAGACCCGGGCGCCTTAAAAAGGGAAGAACCTCAGCCACTTACATGTACAAAAAAAAGGACATGGAAGTGTTTACAGCGGAGTCCTCGTAAAGGTTAGTTTTTCTAGTGCCTCCTCACCTATTCCGCGGCTAACGGAAAAGGCAAAGAGCCACTACGCCTTTACGTTTTCGATGCTTAGTAATTGCTTACCAGCTTCTCCCAGAGATAAGCAGATTCCTCTGCTCACCTTTGTCTGGTGACGGTTCGGGGCGACTTTCGTAACCCCTACCAGTATCGCACTGGTCAGCTTAAGCTGTAACAACTACTCTGTATGCCGGACGACTACGTTTTTAGTGTTCTAGATCTCATCATTGCAGAGCCTTAGCTCGATGATATCACACAATGTTTTCGTCACTGTCGTCCGGCGACAAGCCATTAACCATTCTCTCTGTGTGCTTTGCATCACTCCGCAGGCACTTCGAGTTTTGGGCTTGTCCAAGTGTGGCACCGTCACAGCTAGCGCTAACAAGGGCCCTCGTCAGCCGCTGTCATCTCGTTCCGAAGAACTTAGGGTACACAACGTTGTCCATCTCGGCACGAACGTGAGCGTGAGGTTTGGTAGCCCGCCAGGGTACTGCCTTTTTCAAAGCCCTTCCCTTGCCAAGCATTTCGCCGAGATTCACATTCCACGAGTGTGTCTCCCCAGTCTTTCGGACTCTTGAAGGTCGACAATTACTTTCAAAAGTGGATTTGAAGGCTTGCGTGAAAATCTCGGCTGCCATCTCCAGAGTATCCACGTCTCTTGATTGACCTGGGCACTCCTGAAAGTGCACTTCTTAGTTCCATGAAAAACTGACCCCAATCCGTTCTTCTTGGATTTCTGGCTCAATCAGGGCCGGCGGGTACAGTGTGTTCAAACTCGAACTCTATCTGTGAGTAATCTGCGAGAGTGGGTTCATCTGAGACTCTCCACTTCTTGATATTATCTCTGAAGCTATCAGTACAGAGAGTGATGTCAATGAATTCCTCCCTGACCAAGTTACAGAACGTCAGGGTGTTCCCCGTATTAAGAATATCCAAATCAGTAGTAATTAGGTATTGCAATAGGTCGTTACCTCTTGCGTTAGTGTCCGTGCTGCTCCACAAAGTATGGTCGGAGTTAGCATCGCTCCCCAGCAGAAGAGGAAGAACCCTTACCTTGCAATATTTCACCAGTGTACATACCTCCACTCTAAGATTGGTATCGCTTTCATATGGAAAGTAAGCCGATCCCATGACTAGCCTTCCTATTCCTTTAATATCCATAGCTATTACTAGCAAATCCCTGGAACACAGCTCAAGCAGTGGGAAAGCGTTGACTCCCTTGACCAGTATGCAAGCCCTTGGATTGGCCGTCCTGGGGTCCCTGTAACAAAAGCCAGCCCCCTAAACCTCTAATGGCACCTTCTATTAACCAAGGTTCCTACATTAGCGAGATGCCTATGTGCCTTGCAGCCATGCTCCTCTGAAAAACTGCAGAGGCGCCCTTACTGTGATGCCAGTTAATTTTGGTAATGGTTAGACCGAGAGCAGTCATTTAGGTCAGCTCCCGATCTTTCTGTACGATGACAGATGTTCCGCTGTGACCTTTTCCTGAGCCCTATGGTGCCTGACGATTCGCCAGGACGCTGTCTTAAGGGAGGGGTGGCCCTAACCATCTTCTGGAGCTACTCAACTCCACCCACCTTATAAGAGATGCGCCTTCCCAAGGCCTTGTCTCGACCACAGCCGTTTGTAGCCAAGCTTTAGCCGCTGGGTCAGCTGCCACAAATACAAAGATCCCTCCCCTGCAGAAGGTGATCTTGATTCTTGGCCATTGATCTGGGGATACTCTTTTGAGCTCCCACCAGGTAACCTCTCTGAAGAGCTCAGACTCCACTGTAGTGAGCAACAAGTCGGGGTAGCTCACATCTGTCACCACTTTCGTCAGGGGGTCAGCCCTCTGAGCAGCTGTCAGTCCAGCCCCCGACGACTCCCTGTTCGTCGGGTAATGGACCGCCTTGTGTCTAGCCTCCTCCGGTGGAGTGCCTTCTGAGCCTCTTCCTCGCTACTGAGCTTCAATGCTGCTTATCGGTCTTGTGGTCACTAGCCCACTGAGATTGCCTGTTCAGTCTCGTTTACAGGAAGCCGCTCCTGTTTCCATAGCCTCGCTCAGCGGGACTAACAATCCCTCACGTACCGGAAGAGCTGGGGACACAACCGCTGCCTGAGTTTGACTTGCCAGAAAGACAAACTTTGAGGAAAGGGTTATGTTAGACCCGTAAGGACCCAACCTCTTTCCCCTTTCCGCCACCTCCCTTTATTCTTCTTCTTTTTTAGTATTAGTGTGATCCATTTTGGTTCCCACGAGTAGCTAGGGAAATAAAAGGTCCGCCCCTGCAGAGCCTCGCATGCAAGGGTAAAACTAATTACTCGGGGAGGTCGTCCGGTGTCCCCGAGAGGCCGTTAAAACACTTTCGTAACCCCCAAGTGCCAAAGTGCCTCGGGCATGATCACTCTACACCCGTGGCTTAGGGGGGTGGTCGCATTGAGCGCAACACTCAATGAATATCCGTTCGCAGGCCACCATACTAACGGAGAACAGTTTCTTGGTCGCTGTGCGGACCGCAGGTGATTTCCGTACCGATTCAGAAGGCCCGTGTTAGCTAGGCTCTTTCACCCTTTCATCATACTACAATCATACATACCAGGAGAGCCCATTATAGGGATCCTTTTCAACCACCAATGAAATTTTAAATTTTGACGTATGTATTTTATTTTTAATAATTACTTATACGCTTAAAACAGATGTTTATTCTGATGAAGGGCCACAGATGAGGACCAAACATCAATAAAAGGGTATTTGAACTCGATTATTTTTTTATTATTTTTTTTTAAATTGATCGTAAGATAGAAAAATAAGAGGAAAACTTCATTTTCTCTGATATTTTTGAATAAACAAAAACGATTGAAGAAAGGTTCAGTTCATGATCTATTTGATTTCTTGAGGATCACTACAAAATTTTTCTATTTTGTTGAGAATTCATCTAGTATAGTAGAAAATTATTATTCTGAATTGAAAAATCTTTCTTGGTTGAGAATTCAAGTATTTTGCTGAAATTTCGTCATCTTTGATTAATTTCAACTATTTTTAATTTAAAAGAAAAATCTATCCTTGGTTTTAATATCAACTATAGTATTTTTTGGGGGAAAATCATCATTTTTGCTTGAAAATTCGCAACTACTTCTTTGAAAGTTAAACTACTTTCTTAATTCAGAAGGGACAGAAAGATTTGACCAAAACACCGCACGCTCTCCCACTGAATCATCTTATGTTATTTTTGGTATGACCCCTAAGTAAGTACGTGGTTTAATATTTCCGATAAAAACTAAAAATGAGGTCTGATAATTAGGAGGCTCAAATTTGTCAAGTAAATTAAGAGGCCTTAAGTACTTTATATTCCTGATATACAAATTTTAAAATTTTAAAATTTTACCGATTTCTTTTAGCATGGAAGAATGCGAAGCCCTTTGCAATCGACTCGTAATTATGGTGAGAGGACAACTAGTCTGCATTGGCCCAAGTGAACAATTGAAACAGCGATTTGGAGCTGGTTACGATATCAACTTAAAATTGCATCCAGATAGATCTAATACTGATGTTGTGAATATGAAAAACGATATAGAAAATGCTCTGGAATGTGAACTGCGTGATGAGCACGTGGTAAGTTTTAATCAAAAGAATTGAAAACTGTTTAAATTTATTAATATAAAAATTTGAAAAAATCCATTTTAATAGTTGAAAATAATTAAACTTTCAAAATGGAATAATATTATATTGAAATTGTCAACATTAATAGTTGAAATATAATGTACCATATTTATAATTATGCAGGGATACTTAACTTACCACGTTACCAATGCTACTACAAAATGGAAAACCATGTATGGCGTAATGAAAAATTTGCAAGAAAAATACAGCTGTATAGAGGATTTCTCAGTATTATCTGCTACACTTGAGCAGCTGTTCTTGCAATTTGCTAGGGCTGATGAAAACAAGATGCCCACTTCCGAAGAGAGAAATCTCATCACATGCTTAGTAAATAGCGAGCCAGGAGTCCAGATTTAAGTACGAGATGATTTTCGTGCCGCTTGTCGTATTTAATTTTCTCAAAGCAGCTTTGCGTTAATAATTCACATTCGTCAATTAGAAATAATTATATTTGAAGACTTCTTAAGTAAACTGTTTATTAACGGATACAATAGAGAATTACAAAAGGCCGTATAATCAAATCATAAGTGTGATAATAATGAAGTAACAACAAAAAATATGCAGAAATAATTGGAAACTAAGAAATTACGCCCAAAATACTTTAAAAAGCTGGTCTTAAATACTTTAAAGTCTAAAGTAGGCTCATAACTTTTGACGGAGTTTCAGGGTCATTTTTGTCCCAATTCTGGTTGTATCTCGAAAATCTAAACATTTTTAGCCTTCCGACACTCGAAAATCCTCTTTACAATATTGTTATGACTGATTGGGATAATGGTTTTCATAGTCGACGACAAAAAAAAGGATTTAAGACTTAAGAAAGACAAAGAGTCTGGATCTTCATGTAAATACGATATTTAAATCGTATTAATTATATTGTATTCAATAACATTTTAATAAGTCCTTGTAAGATATTGCTAATAAGTTACAAGTATTATTAATAATTTAGCTTTTACAAAAGTATTTTCATACTGTGATTACTGTCGTTTTTGTGAGAGAAATATATTTTTTGAGGGTCCATTGAAGAATGTTTTTATTTATTTAATCCAAAAAAAATAAATAGTTTCTTATCTGAAAAATTTGCAGATAAGTTTATTTCGTTTCCTGATTCTTACATTCAGAAAGTTACACTCACGAACTGTATATCTGAAAATTCTTTCCAAATAAGCATTTATATTTCTGAATTCATCTGAATTAAAATACTTGAAGTAACAAAGAGGTTTCGGATATTTTATTCATAAGAACTCGATTTTAAAATTAAACGTCTTATAGAATATTGTATTTAAAAAAAAATCACATTTAAGAAAATATGAGGAGAGACAACGATTATAATAAGTATATATAATATGGAAGAAACAGAGGTTCTTTGATACTGAGATGCTACAATCCATCAAGGAAAACTAAGAAGTCGTGGGACTCCAATGTTCTTGTAGAAACTCTATGGTAATCTTCTTCAAAAATTAATTTTTTCCATATGTTTCAGAAACTGTTTAATACTGTCAAAATTAATTGATTTTATATTTTTTATCTAGAGTAAGACAACATGGCATTCTCATTATCTACAGAATCTGGAGAAAACAGTGGATCATCTGAAAACAGTGAGTCAGTTATTTATTTGGATGGTTGAACAAGATTGATGAACGAAAAATCAGCAAAGGCCCAGTTCTTAAAGAAATTTTTTTACCTAAAAAATAACACATTATCCTATTTCTTTATGGTATGTATCTACAACAAATTGTTTATAAAAACTAGAACATTTACTTTTCTTAGTCCCTTTTCGTTTGAGAAAAAATCGGTTCATTTTCCAGGAAAGTGACAGGATAAATTTTAAAAATAGATTTTAGAGAAAATCATACATGATTTGACCACATTTTATTTGATTTACAGAAGTTCCTCTAATTATAGAAAAAAATCTTAATAAATGCAAAGTGAATGATGCAATTTTTAAAAATTTTCCTGCCATTCTTTTAAATTATAAGATTTATTTTTTCATTAAAAATTTTACGCGACGCGTGTAATATAATTCAATTGCAGTTTTAAAGACTTAAACAAATATAAATTAGAAGCGTTTAAAATCGATAATTTTGTATAAAAAAATGTTTAGATGATCAAATGTGAATATACATTATCCTGATTTTTAAAATTTAACTGTACATTTAGAATTAAAAAGTAAATACTTGATTGTACAAGGCGATTCAAAATTAGTTGAAAATTTAAGAACTTCCAGATTTATAATTTATAATTAAGGGCTTTTATTATATTTCAAATATTGTTTCAGTTTGCAATTTAAATATTACAAATTTGACATTTTTTAATTATTAAAAAGAGCAATCGCTAATATTTAGAAATATTAATTAAATAAATCAGTAACTAAAAAAAGTAAGCTTACACCGTGAGAATTTTAGTTATTCTGTTTAAAAAATTTTAATTTTCAAGTAAAGTCGTTGAATTTTGATGAATAAATAACACCTGTTATTTCTAGAAAAATATAGATTTTTGCAGAACTCGGACAAAGGATTTAGAATCTTATTAACCCATTAACGCCTGAATTACAAAAAATTGTACAGCAAGAATAAGGTCCTAGATTTAGATGAAGCCGCTGTACATTTTCCTTATGAAAATTTTTTCCGTATGTATTAAGGGTCGCTCGACACGATCTAACTATTTAAAAGTCAAAAAATAGATTTTAATTGATTTTTGGAAATTTTGAGTAAAAAAATGCATTTTTAAGTGCTTTTGTTGTGAAAAGATCGAGTCCGTGCACAAAAATGGCTCTATTATGGCAAGAATAGCACGAAACGTGTTATTGGTTTAGTTTACTTTTTTACTCTTTCTAAATTGAAAAAATCCTCAAAATGGATACATAATAGTTTTTTAAGTCGCTGGTCACGAATTTGCTATCAGATTTGCAAAATTCAAAATGGCGGATCCAATATGTCGGAATAATTTTTTAGAAAATTCCCATATTCGTATGAAAATCTGTATACAAGGCTTCTCGGGGTCGCTGATTACGAATTCGCGATCAGATTCGCGAAATTCAAAATGGCGGACCCCATATGGCGGACATTATTATTATAACAAAAAATTTTAATGAGTTCTCCGCTAATTGCAGATATTGCTCGAATGTGAAAAAGTGTAAAAGGACGTGAAACTTCTGTAAGATCTGTAAGAAAAAAAAGATTTTCGAGAATCATCTACCTCCACGTGGTGAGAATCGGCCAACATTTCATGCAATGACAAAAGACAATACAGAAACAAATCGATAATCGATAGAATTAGATAACACAGGTTTGTAAAGTATTCATCTTGACAGAATTTTATGAAATTTTCCGTTCCAGTTCATCATATTGGATGTACCACTTCGAATATTGCAAATTTGATCGCGAATGTTCAATTCTTTTCACAAAAAAGGGAACTGGAAAAATGCATTTTTTTAACTTAAAATTCACAAAAAACAATAAAAATAATTTTTTTGACTTTTTTAAATAGTTGGATCGTGTAGAGCGACCCTTAATACAAATCGAAAAATTTACCCCAAGGAAAATGTACAGCGGGTTCATCAAAATCTAGGACCTTAAACTTGCTGTAAAATTTTTTGTTATTCAGGATCAGTGGGTTAAGAATTGTGAAAAACTTTAAAAGAATAACAATCATTTTTTTAAGATTAATAGAAAATTTATGACCGATTTTTTATTAAAAAAAGGTTAATTTAAAGATTATATGTAAAAAGATTACAAAGATCGTCAAAAGTGAGTATGGAATATTTTTCAAGATTTTACAATGAAATTTTGAATCTCTTTCAAGATTCAATTTATAAAACAATTTATTAAATTATTGTTAATTTCTCTAGCTTAAAATTACTTAGAATGATTTTAAGCTTAGTTTTAATTACTTAAGTTAATTAATTATTTTTATCTTTAGAGTTTGAATTTTTTACTTTCATTGACCGTAGGAAATTTTTTCGAACCAGGAAATGACCGGGAATTTTTTTCATCTAGCCTGTCATAATGCATCACCGTACTTTTCAATATTTTTTTAATATTTACAAAATATAAATAATACATTTTGAAGGTATTTACAGATAAACTATTCAACAGGGTAGAATTAAGCCGCCGGATGCAAGAACCAGCCCAACGCTCGAACACGCGTAAAATAATTGTTTTTGCGTTTCAAACATAGAAAATTTTCAAAATCATGATATAAATTTGAAAAAAGTAGAATTGTAGAGAATAAGGAAATAAAACTTTTTCCTATTAAAAAATGTTGTGGTCAAACGTTTATTTCTAATAATAAAATCGAAATATCGAATAAAAGTTTCTCTCTGATTTAGTTAAATTTTAAAACTTAAATCGTTCTAACTCGGCTAAATATTATTGCAATGAGTTCATATTTATATGTCTTATTCAAAATACTATAGCGATGCCTAAGAATTTATGGAAAAGTTAAAGATCTCTTACTGTCTAATAATATTTAATTACAAAATGAGGTCTTTTCTTGGATTCGCCGGTAAAAAGGATCTAGGTAACTTGAAGTTTCAAACAGCTTCCAGTGAGTGATTTGTTCAAAAATATTTAATTATCAACTTACAAATATCGACTTACCTCATTTTGCAATTAAATATTATTATACAATATGCGACCTTTATCTTTTCCATGAATTCTTTGGCATCGATATTGTACTTTGAATAAGTCCTATAAATATGAACTCATTCTAACTAAATCAGAGAGAAACTTTTATTCGGCGTTTCGCTTTTATAATTAAAAAAAACTTTTGACAAAGAAAAATTTAACAGGAAAAAGTTTTATTTCCTTATTATTATTCCTTATTATTATCATTTACAAAAATACGTTGAAGAAGTGAACCGGAGTATTTGTGAGGAGTTGGGTGGTCCTTTGGACGTTACGGTGGTGGTGGACAGGAGAGTACTGTCCATTAACAAGGTGGACATTGCTGCGATGGATGTGAAACTCTCAGAGACATACCATCTCTTAGATGAGTTGCAAGACACCATAAAAGTAATGGCGGAATTCAGTAGTAATAAAAGCATGTGGCTACCAATAAGGGAGGGTACCTTGAACCAACATCGAGACAACTCTATGACGACCAAAGGGCTTCATAGGGATCTTGTCGAGAACGTTGGGAGAACAGCAAGAAGAAGGGCCCGGAAACCGAAGGACCCGAAAACAGAAGGCCATGAAGAACACAAGCCAAATCGGGACTCAGACGGAAGAGTCTGTGGGAACTTTCACTTCCCATCCTGGGAAGCGAGAGAGGGAGCCCACTCTTGAGTCCCGTCGAAGCAAGTTCCTCAAGGCCAATGATAAAGAAGCCGAGGGCCCGCGCTAGAAAAGCAACAGCCTAAACTCCCAAAAAGGATGTGGGAGGGTCTCACCTACGCTAAGGTGAGTGAAGCCTGAAACCCTTGGAGTGAAGATCAGGGGCGTTAGGGAGACGAGAGGCAAAGAGGTCTTGGCGGAGCTAGGCCCTGCAGCGGTTGGCAGAACAAAGTTGTTCGCTGCTATCAAGGTGGCCGTTCGGGACAGGAGACGCGTACGCGAACTCGTCCCCCGTGTTGAGGTCGAGATTCTGGACCTCGAAACAATAACGGAGGAGGTGGAAGTGAAAGCTGCCATGCGTAGACACTTTGGTTAGGCTAGGTGCGGCGACATTAAGGTTAGTTTTTCTGGGAAGGCCTTCAAAGGCAATCCGAGGGCCTTCGTAGAAATGAGGGAGGAGTTTGCCGCAAGCTTAGTGCGGACAGGACACCTAAAGATAGGATAGGTGCCCTGCCGCGTACGCAGAAAGACGCAGGTCCACAGATGCTACCGCTGCCTAGGCTTTGGCCATATGGCAGCAGATTGTGAGGGCCCAGACCGTAAGAGGGCCTGTTGGAGATGCGGCAAAGAGGGTCATAGGGCTACAACGTGCGAAAGCACACCGCAGTGCTACCTCTGCGCCGCAAAGGACGGAAATCCCCGGACAGACCATCATCCGGGGACCATGCGGTGCATGGTCTTTGATAGTGGAAGATCAAAAAAGGTACATAATTTGGGTATAATTGGAAAATTAAACTTCTAGGTTTAAACGGTTTAAACTCAAACTCAATATTTACTTAGATTACTTTTATCATTTAAGTGTCACCTAAACTGTATTTTTACTTTTCGGTTCAGATTATTACCTTAAAACTCTTTTTGTAACCGCAGCACTAGAAGCTCAACTTAATTAGATTTATTTTTTATTTTTCACTTATCAGTTATTTTTTGCTAAAGCGCTCTGCTCGTTCACTACCTTAACGAAATAAATAATTTTTTATTTAATTTTAAGTTTTAAAATTAATACTATACCCTCAAAGATTTCAAAGGAGAAGAAGGGAATGGATATCAAGGGATTTCAAGAAATGTCGAGTACATCGAACAAAATTCCAAAAGATTTGATTAGAATGATTTTAGTTCAACATTTTTCAATTTCAAACGCTTACAGATTTAATGATAAAATATTTTTTTAATTAAATATCTAAGGAAACAATACAGCATTATTAAGAATTCTTAAAATATGCGCAAAAATGTTCTGAACAAACAATTCTAAGCCAAGGAGAAATAGTTATCAGGTAGCATTGCGAATTTATTAATCTTTAGGAATAAATTATCCTTTGCGTTTGTATTGCAGTTTTGTATTATTGTATTATTTTGCCACCTTTACGAGTTTTAAATCACATCGTAGCATCACGACACCTGTAGGGTTCACCCTAACTGTAATCTTCATGCTTGGTTTTAAGATACCGTAGTTAATATTATCGTACAGATCCTGCAAAAAGAAGTTTTAAATTACAATACAAATAAAATTTCAGAAAAGAATAGTACATTTTTTTAATTTTATAGTAGATTTTTATTACCTCACAAAGGTAACCAGCAGAATATTCTAACCCGATTTCTTTCAAGCTTACTGTAACGGCAGTAGGAGTTCCATCTGTTCCAGAATTTAAAAATGCTATCGCATATGAGTAATACTTATGTAAATGTGGAGTTATAGGTCTTACCCAAATTTCAATGCTGTCGTCCTAAAAAAACAGATCATCAACAGTCAATCGTGATTCGTCAATCATCATCTTTCAATGGTCAATCGCCAATCGTTAAATGACCATTGAAAATTATCAATCATTGATCATAAAGCGTCAACTATCAATCGCCCCCTATCAATCATCAATGGACAAATGTCAATCTTCAGTCATCAGTCGTCAACTGTCAATCGTTAATCCCTAAATGAGAATCGTAATTTATCACTCAATAATTATAAAACATCAGACATCAATCCATCAATAAATAGTCAATAGTCAATAGTCAGTCGTCAATTTTCAATCGTCAATCTTCAATCATCATTCGCCAATCTTCATTTGCAAGTCGTAAACCTTTAATTGTCAATAGGCAGTTGTCAATAGTCAATTTTCAATTGCCAATCGTCAATCCTCCAGTGCTAATTCAATCTTCGATCGTTAAACGTTTTATATCAATAGGAAATTGTCATTGTGAATAGTCAATCAACAATTGATACTTGCCAATCGTATATCGTCCTTTGTCAATCGTTGAAATTGTCATTCGTCAGTGTTGAAGCTTCAATTTTCAGTTTTCTATCTTCAATCAACAATCGTCAATCGTTCATCGTCCATCGTCAATTTGTCAGAAATTGTTAAATGACAATCGAAAAATGTCAATCATTAATCATAAAGTGTCAACCATTAACCTTTTCTTGTCACACATCTATCGACAAGTGTCAATCGTCAATCGTCAAACGTCAATATTTAGTCGTCAACCATTAATCGTCAATTACCAATAGATAATTTTCCATAATTAATCATCAATTGTCAATCACCAATCGTTAATCGTTAATCATCAATCGGCAATCGTCAGTAGCTACCTAGCATTCGTCAATTCCCAAAAGGCATTTGTCGTTTATTAAAGTGGATTTATTTTTCGTTAATTAAGGAAATTTAAATGAGATGAAAATAAAATTAAAAGACCTATTTAACGTCCAATAATCAAGTTGATGTGCAGAATGCCTGAAAACAAAACCAAGAATCAAAATACAAAATTTGGACAACCAGCATAAAATGTTGCTATCATCAATCATAAAGAGTAAACAATCAATCGAAAAATTTCTATCGTTAATCTTCAATCGTGTACTCGCAATAGGGAATGCTTCATCTTCAATTGTCAAGCGTCAGTTGTCAATCGTCAGTCGCGTGCGTAGCGCTCGTATTTTTCTCTAGTTAATTATAAAATTTAATTCATTAATTTTGCATATCATTGAAATTGTTTGCTACTCCTACTGAGTCAAACTTACTTAAACTAATCCTGCTGGCATACAATTAATTTATTAATTCTCCTGACCAACCTTTGACTTTGATTTGATTCGCCTTCCCTGAATTCCAAGGGGATCCTGGTCCACGGCAATAATTTTTTTATTCTGTAAAATTGCTTTGTACTCTGGTCTGATGTTGCGAAGATCATTGGACATCAAAAGAGGTTGGGCAAGAATAGCCCAAATAGCCATTTGCACTTTGCTCTGCTCATGACTCAATCCAAAATCACCAACAATTACCATATCAGCATCGTTCCATTGTCCGGGTGCAGCAAGTGGCACAATTGTATCTTGTATATCGCCAAAATGATCAATAATGGATTTAACACTAGCCCAGGAGTCCTGAATGTCGACCCAGTTCCTCCACAAATTGCAGGTTTTAGTTATAGCCTTCCAGTCAGGCTGAAAACAAAATTAAGGAAAAATCAAATTACAAGGGTAACCTAACCCATTGGGATTTTGTTTCGATTTATAGTTCTCTCAGTAATAGGTTATCAACAAACTTATAATATGCTAAACTTTTCAGTTTTTCTAGGAAACAATGAATTTTCGAAAATCTACATACGTTAAATAAACCGCGATGTGCGAGTCATTTAACTCTCGATTTGATCCGGCGATAGCGCTTTGAATTTAAAACTGGAAAATCCAGCCTCGATTCCTCCGCTACTGTCTGATCTAACCGGGAGTTGAAAGACTTTCGCACGACGGTTCATGTAACGTTCGTGGATTTTTACATTCTCATCAAAATAAGAAGAAAATATTGGTTTTGTATGAAAAATGACTTCGCAGATTCTAACAAATGTTGACGAGGCCCCTGAGCCAGAAAAAATAGTTTTTACGTCTGTGTCTGTCGTTGTCGATGCTGTAGTCTGTGTACACGGTAACGTGTCAAGGAATTATCTGACTGGGTTACCTCTGGCACACGTTATAAGGGCCTACGAAGAAAGGACGAGTTTCGTAGCCAGCCATTCGAAGACTACTTCCAATGAAAAGAAAACTATCCGAGTTATAGCATTTTCAAACTTCCAAAAAATAACCGAAAAGGAAAATTTTAATTCAAATAACGCACGATATAAGCTATAAAAAAATTTGTTAAATAAAAAAGAGGAACACATTTTTTCATAATATTTTTTTCATAGGACGTGTAGTTTTTGTTTTAATCGGAATGCAATAACATTAAAAATAAAAAAATTCAATTTTTGGACAACTGATGTACGCTAAGAAAAAAAATGAATAGACAAAATTTGTTCAGCCGAAAAATAGTTTCAAATTTTTTCATAATAATTTTTTCATGGGACGACTAGTTTATTTTAATCGTAATAAAAAACAGTAAAAATACAAAAATTAAATTTTTGGACAAATTATATAAGCTAAGAAAAAAAGAATGGACGAAATTTTTTCAGCCAAAAAAGAGCTACACATTTTTCAGTATTAATTTTTCATGGAACGCTTTGTTTGTGTTATAATCGTAAAAAATAGCATTAAAATAAAATTAGAGTTTCGGAAAAACGCACGAAGTACGGAAAAATGATTAAACAAAAGTTGTTCACCTAAAAAACATCTACAAATTTGTTATGATTTTGTTTTTTTATAGAATGCGAATTTTTTTATTAAATCGTAAAAAAGCCTCTTAAAAGTAAATAAATTAGGTTTTTAGACAAACCACACAAAGTGCAATAAAATATTAATTATTAAAATTTTTTTGTATAGGAGGCACACTTTTTTAAATTATAAAAACATGAAAATTAAAAAACATATGTTCAAATGTCAATGCATATAATGAATTGTAATAATATAAATTTATTGAAATGACAATTTGATTAGAGTGGCTGAGAATAAAATCTGGTGCAAAATAAGGATCAAATATGGAAGTAATCATAAAAAGTAGAGTTTGTAGATTATTTTGCAGTATCTAAATAAGCATTCCCAGACTGATGTACATAAACCAATATAATACTCATTTGATATAATAGAGTTGAACCTAATGTAGCAACGTTCGCACTTTAGATAAAATTGAGCGCAAATCACAAGATGCGTGGTAAGAACATGTTCGTTGAAGCCGAAGAAACTTTAACAAAAGAGAATTAAAAATCACCAAATTACAGTTATCGATGCTTGACCTTTAGTGTTAAAAGTGTTAGATACAAATGTAAAGAGAGTATCAAAAGTGAGCGCAAAGCGCGGTAAATACACACATCCCTCGCAATCTGTCCCCCCGTTCTCGACCTCCCTAGAACATAGCGCGCAGGGCGAGAGACGGTCACGATTTTCGCCTCGAAATGCCTCGGAAGGTCTGAAGTGCGCAAGTACTGGTAGCCCTCACTGTACAAGCAGGAGTTCGATGTACATTATCGAGCGCGAGGCGCGAGGTTCAACAGACGTGCGCAATTGCACGGGCAATGGAAGAAGTATGAATGCAAAAAAAATTCGAAAGAATATAGGTTCCCCATGCGAATAATGTTAAATTTTTTTGGGGGTTTATAGTTTATTTTGTCTAATTTCTTGGCAGAGATTACTTACTGTTATATTGTTGAAGGTTTGATAGACAGGCCAACTGCAGGAATAAACCATAGGTCTGCCAGTTTTGTTTAGGTATTCACCGAATTTAGGGTAGCCTGGGAAAATTAAAATTTGGGTTTAAATACATGCTTTAAAAGAATCTTAAGTTTTGAAGTCTTTTTTTATTAAATCTTCAAGTGTCTGTACTAAATGAAACTTCTACATGCATTAGAAATTTTTATTGTTTTTTATCTATTTTAAACTCACCTTTTACATCTACTTCTTAATTTGTGACCTTTTTTCATTTGACATAGTAAGATTGTCTTTAAAAAAATTTGTAACACCAAATGCATAGAATTTGCAACCCCAGACCTTCTTGTATTGTGCCCGAAAAATGCCCGGAAAAAAAGAGTTTTATGTAAAATTCTTGCTAAATATTATACTTTAAGAAAAAATATGTTTGAACTTTTTTACCATGCATTTTTAACTAGCATTTAATTGTTTAAACCATTATTATTATTTAAACATTTTTTCCCTGCAAATCGTAAAAGGTTATTATTTTCTGGAATCAGTGATGCATTTAAATTTTTTAATCAAATCTGGAAAATACCTATCTGCACGAGACTGGTCCAAATTTAAACCTGTTCAAATTTTTATTTTTATTTTTCGTGATCAGTCCTCTCAATTTGTTCTTTTCTTAAAAAAAAAAGAATACCCTTTTTTTAAATCGGTGAACATTAACCCTGGGATTTTGAGATTAACATGTGAGTTTAAATGGAAAAAGTTCAGTTTTCGAAAAAAGTAGCAAAAGAAGTACTTGCTACCTAATATCCTTTCACTTTACCCCTTACCCCCTATTCAAAACCACCTAATATTGTGCCCGAAAAATGTCTGAAAATATGCAAAATAGTAGTGTTCTGTAAAATTCTTCTGAAGATAGTATTTTGTAATAATTTATTTTGACATGAAATATTTTTATTCCATAAGTGACAAATTTTCAACTATTTTAAACTAATATTCAATTGTTTAAACACTCCTTCTTTCTTTAAATATTTTTGCCCCTGTAAGTAATGAAAAGTTATTAATTTCTGGAATTATAATGAGACAGTTCACGAATGTTATGAGTGATCTTTTTTGTGAAAGAATGTTTGGAGTTATTTATGCAACTAATTTCACTTGTTCCTTTTCATGAAAGATTGATTCAGTATTTTTTAATATCGACGCAATCAATCTAAAAAAGTAGCCATATTCCATAATTGAACTGGATGTAATAGTTACAAAATCATTGTTATTTAAATTATTAAGATATACGTTATGAGATAAGAAAATATTGAATATAGTTAGTTTGTCATAGGGACAAGCTCGGGATTACACCGGAAACGTGCCATTCTATAAAATTGCACCATGGAATAGGTGGTTAAAGTCTGCGATAGACTCAATAGGATGATACGGCACAAGTCTCGTGCATCCTGAGGACACGAAACGACCCAAGGATGACCACCTCCTGCATTTTCCCCGCAAGTGTCTTAACATTTCGTTGACATGCATATGTGCTTCTTAGGATATTACCAGTAAAAACTTGGCACTTCTAAGAGAACCGATGATCTGTTACTGTCGTCTGGTGCCGGAAATTCAATAATGAAAATGGTTCGCCTCTGGAAGTCAAGGAAAATTATGTCGGGCCTTGAATGTGCCACATTAACGATTGTCCTTGATAGTGACAACAATGTGAGGGAAAATAGGAGAGAGCTGAAAGTCTGAAAGACAACTTCTTTCAAGGTAACATTGTTAATTGTCAGACGATCTTTTCCAGATTAGATAGTGAAGCATTTCCAACTCGATGACGAAACTGTATCCATTTTTTTGGAAGTTCAAGTGGGAATTTTTAATTGAATAGCGAGGAGCACTCAGTATGTTGATCCTGGATTTTAAATCCAATCTCTAAAGAAATATTACGATTCACTAATTCTTCATCATTGTGACTCGCGAATCCATTTGGTGATTCCGCTCTGCAGAATCACCTTTTCCCTATTTGAAGCTACTTTAAAGAAAAACATACAAATCTCCCTACGAGATAGATTTTAGAATTTAAATTTTGCTCCTTACTTTACTTTTAATTATTTGTCCATAGCGACTCACAAAAAGATAGAGAAGATTTATTCTCTTTTATAAAACAGAATTCAAATCATTTTACCCATCATTGAATGTACTGTTTTCAGTAGCATAAAAGAAAAGGATATGTTTATTTTTATTTGAGTCTTCCTCTTATTGAAAATGGATCAAGAATTATCTCAACACAAAATATTTGCTGATTAACAGCAGCTAGCGATTTAAATACCAATCCTCACTCCACTTACAGACTGGAGTTTCCTTTCTACGAATTCCCGACTGTTTTCCTAGAAATTGACGAGAAGTTTGTCGAACATTAAATGCCTCCTGACATCACGCGGGTTCTCTATGTGAAAGAGAAACGTGCGAAGAAGAATTAGATTTAGTGTGCACGAGGGCAAGGCCGTCAAGACCAGATAAGAGACTGGTTCTTCGTGATATTCACGAAGCCCATATAAATCTAAATATGATGAAAATCGTCTCTTATTTCGTGCACGATTTTCTTGGACTAAACGTCCTTTCTACTTTTTTCCGTTCTAATTTAATCTTGAAAGTACATAAGCTCCATGAAGATTATAGGGGTGTTACTTTTGAAGAGAACCTTAGTTCGTCTCCAAAAGTGTGGTCCACCTGCCGACGCATCGCAGTGAAGATCAGTTTTCTCGTTAAGAAGAAAGAAAAGGGGGTGGGGATGAGTGGGCCCCAACCATCGCCCCCTCTTGTGAGATCCAATGCACGGGAGTAGGCGGCTGGTGCGGCAAAGCCGCGCCAGTCGCGCACTCACGATTACTGATCTTCCCGAAGAATGATCGGACTGGAAGAAGCTGTTGTGCGTTACCTGTTTGGACATTATTACACAATCTGAGAGAGATTCGAGATGACTTGGATTTAAATTGACGTTAATTATGTGTGGGGAAAAACACGCAGGCGGGAAAAAATCACAAAAATCTGTTTATTTTATTTTATAGAAGAAAATATGAAAAAAGAAGAAAAGGAAGAAGGGGGGTAGAGGGTCCAAAAAAGAAAGTAGTAGGTCGAGAGTGGCAGGGCCCCCTCGACCTGAGTGACTTATTTCATGAGAAAGTCTTTTGGCATTGCGTGTTTGCGAAATGGATCAAAATTATATTTTCCTAGAGAGGAAATATGTTCAA
>JAAAKG020000951.1:0-21851 GCA_010014905.2 Druon quercuslanigerum
TCTAATGGAATGTTATCGAACATAGAGACAACATCTAATGAAACCATAGAATGTGTTAAAGGAACTTTAATTTTCTTTAAAGAGTCTTTTAAATCCAAACTATTTTTGAAAAAGGGTTCTGTGTTTCCTGAAACAGGTTTTAGAACATTTGATATATATTTTGCTCAGTTATAAGTGTGAGATCCAACTGTAGACACAATTAGTCTGATATCAAATATTAATTAAAAACATCTACTTTCTAAAAAAATAACCCTAATCGAAGTCGTAATTGATTAATTCTTGGATAAGGAGGTGATGCAAAAAAGTATAAATCTGAGATTTAATAAATTTTTAATAATGTATCTCGAAATAATGATAATTTATGCCAAATATAAATTGATTTTTTAAAAAATCGATTATTTCGAGCTTCTGAAACTGAAAAGTCGATTTTGCAAAATTAATTGAATTTTGCAACCATCGCTAAGTCCTAAATAAACCTGACTAGCTTACTGAAATCTTTTACAGGAAATGAGTAGCTTAGAGATACTATAGATGGTCTTTAGGTATTATTTAAATTTCATAGAAGGAATATTAAAAGAAGTTTTTCTTCAACCTTTAAGTCTATAAGAAACGTGAGTCTCGGACTCTTTGTTTAATGTTGGCATATAATGCATAAGGAAATGATTCACCCCAGAGGCTTTCACCAAAGCCGAATGAAAACAGAGGTCTTGAGATTTACTTCTCGATGGCTCTTTCAAGGATCCTTTGGGGTTCTATACCGATTGGGCTCAGTTCCCTTTCATTCCAGTAACACTCTCAAGCTATCCTTTTGCACAACATCGTATAGAATTTCTGGCCGCAATCCAATGCTTTGCCGCAGATTTGAATTATGTTGCAGACGTGAGTAAGAGAATCCTATTGATCTATCCAGCTGGCTCGCTCCACTCTCAAATTTCTTATGGCTTTTCAAAAAATACTTTTCGGGAACTCAGTGTTCTTGTCAAAATTCGACATTGAAAAAAATCTCTGCTTAAATTACCCAAAATTCTGGTTAAATTAACCCGAAATTCTGATTAAAACAATAGGATTTCTGATTACCTTAACCGGAAAAAACAGTAAGAGCTATTTAACCAGAATTCTGATTGTTATAACTAGACATTTTTTTAGCGGATTATATAAGGGTAATAGGTACAATTATTGGCCATTAAAGGATATTCTCTGGTTAAAAATTTGTAAAAAATACTATAGGAGTCGATCGAAAATTAAATTATACAGATGGATAATCACACATACAAAATATCATGGTTAATTAATTATAGTGGTAGTATAATGATTGCAGGGTGCCAAAAACTGTTTCTGGCATGATTTCCACTCATCATTCATAAGGCACAGTGACAAAAAATTATATACATAGTTTGTAAAAATATTAAACTGTATTTAAAGAAATCAGTTATTGGATATTCTGATATTGCGGTCAATAATTATTGTGTTTTCGAATAGTTTACGAAGATAATGATTGTCCAACCATTTATGTACCGATTACCCTATATAAATTATTCCTAACTATTACAATATTGAAAATTGAAAAATTTATCAATAAAGACTTTTTTAAGCATTAGATTTCACTATTTCAAAACAATAATTTATTATTTCGAATCGAAAAAGTATTGAAATATATTGAAACATGCTGAATTAAAAACGTTTCAGTTCAAACTATTTGAGACTGGACAAAGTTTTCGAAAAGGGCAATGCTTTAAATAAATTACGAAGGCATTGAGCTTATTTAATTTCTAAATAAAAGGTATCAAAATGGTAAAATTTCAGGCTTAAATTTAATTATTGGACACTTTCATTATAAACAATTTAAAACTGCATAATTGTCAATTTAAAATTGAACAATGTTACTTTGAAATAAAATATCTCTAAATTAAACAATTAAACATTGAAAATTAAAAATAAGGAAAATTTCATAAGGTTAAATATTAAAATATTTTTATATTAGAATTTTGAAAATTGGATAATATTACAATACAAAAGAGTTTAAATAATATTATTTCTAATTAAAAACGTTCCAAATTGGACAATATAAAAGTGAAGATATTTTAATTCAATTAATTTTCAATTTGACGCAACTAAAATGTGAGAATTTGAATGTAAAAACTAAATTCAATGTGTAAAAATCAAAGCTGCTGGAATTCTGTACTTTTAAATTATAACTATATTAAAAATATCAAAACTGATTCTACAAAATTTAATAAAATTATAAAAATAAAAATAAATTTAACTTGAAAGCATTGAAAATAGAAAAATTTCTTCTCTGGAAGTTTGAAACTTGAACGTATCCGAACGTTATTTAAACCTGAAAAAAATATTACTTACCAAAAATTGTAACATCAAAACTTTTTACATTGAATTATTTAATGCTATCGTATACATTTTAAAAAGGTTTATTTTGATCTTGTTTTGATATTAAATAACACCATTTTTATTTTTCAAATTTTAATTTTTTCAATGTTCACACCTTTAGAATTGTAGTTCCTTCTTAAATCTACGAATCGATTATTTTTTTAAATTAAAGGACTGATTTCTTTAAATCTTCAATTAGAAATGAAACCATTTTGATTTTATGATATAAAAAATTGAAAATAAAAAAATAATAAGGTTGCTATAAATGACTCCAATGATTGAAATTGCACAGTTTGATGACTCTTAATTCGAAAGTGTTTGTTTAAAGTTAAGTTTAAACTGTTTAATATTTACAATATTTTTTAATTAAAAATGTTTTATTTGAAGTGAGTTTAAATTTGAGATATTATTTTCTTGAATTGACATTGTATTAAATTTATTCTAGATGTACTTAATTCTAAATTGTTTACTTACAATTTAATTACAAAACCTTCAAATTGAAAATTACGTAAGAATAAAGTCTGGGACATTTGACTGTACCATCAAGTTTGTCCTCGAGGTCAATTTTCAAGGTCAACTGGAGGTAAGACCCTTTTCATAAATGAGAACCCCTTTTTTTGATTGTGGATTTGTCAAGAGCAGGAAATTTCACGTGAAAAATGACCTTTTGAAAAAATGGCTTTTATGACCTTAAAAAGGTAAAAATTAAGGTCAAATCTCTGAGAAACGATCAGATTTCTTTTAAAATACTTTATCTAGGAAGAAATTGTTCGGAAAAAGATTGACCAGGACCGAGGGAGACACTTGACTCTACCATCAATTTTAACCTTGACGTTAATTTTTAAGGTCAAATGAAGGTAAGGCCCTTTTCCTTAATAAGAACCCCTATTTTTGACTGTAGATTTGTAAAGAGCGGGAAATTTTATATCAAAAATGACCTAAAAAACGGTTTTTATAATTTTTTCTTTTCAAGGTCACTAAAACCATTTTTCCACAGGTCATTTTTGACGCGAAATTTCCCGCTCTTTTCAAATTCGCAGTCAAAAATAGGGGTTCTCATTTAGGAAAAGGGTCTTACCTCCATTTGACCTTGAAAATTGGCCTCCAGGTCAAAATTGATGGTACAGTCAAATGTCCCCCTCTGTCCTGGTCAACTTTTTCTGAACGATTTCTTCGCAGATAAAGTATTTTAGAAGATATTTGGGATTATAGATTAAAATGGGTCACCGTGTATAATGAGGATACTATAAAATTTGATCCAAGTTCGCACGAATTCGCCTAAAATTCACGAATAAGCCTCAAATATATAATACCATTAAATTGTGGATGAATTGATATAAATATTTTCAAGAATTTGATGATGGATGCTTTTGTGTTTTTCTTCGGAGGAAAATACACTAATGCAAAAAACACACTCAACACACAAAGTCCAATTTATCCATTATGTGGTAGTTCTTCACTGGTCATGGACGAGCGTGTTGTTGGCAAATCATGTTGGTTCATCGAAGAGGCTAGGCGCCCAGACGTCTCGACGCCCATCGTCGTCGTCTTCCCAGCCTCTCTTCTAACCAGTGCCTTTAGTTATTGATCTTCCGGCCCAACATCGTCACACAATCCCAGACTTATGAGTTTGTTTGTCGCTTCCTGAAACACAAATACATTTCCCGCAGAAACTTCTGTCTTTGACACACATCAATATAATATTTCAAAAATTATTTTTCTTAAAATAAGGGTGGTAGCTACTGGCCGAGAAAATTAGGCAATAGCCCAAAATTTAAAACAGCGGAAAGCAGCCGGGGATGTTTTTAGCAAGGTCGAGCGGTGAAGTTCGATCCCGCAAATTTTTGTGCCGAAGAACCTGCTGCACTCGGGAGGTGATTTTTTGCAGTTTTCCTCTCCCCTGGCTAAACTTCTAAAAATAAGATTACTTCTAATAAAGTCGGATGCAGCCGCAAGCTATCAGTGGTTGTAATTAAATTTATCTAGAGGTTCTTAACTAACATTGGTAAAAGCCAAATTTTTTCAGTCCCATACCAGTGAAGTGGATTACTCATGTTAAAGGCGAAATGCTACTTTATTAGCGAGGGTGGCCTAACATAACAAAAATATCGATATACTTTATGTTTAAGAATTTAAAGCTGATGTTATTAAACCATTTAAATACTAAAGTTTCCTTCATAACTGAGAACGTAAACTTCCTTTCTAGACGTTTAATACCATAATAACAAGGTAACTTAAATTTATATCAGAAGTTGCTGATGAATGGCGTGATAAAGTTTTAATTTAGGGCTACTCTAAATGTTTTGAAAAGAAATTGAAAAACGGCTTTTCAAAAAAAACTGACAATTAAAGTTGGATAGTTCCATAAACTAATGTGCTTATATATTGTTTCAAGCATAAAATTCACCCGCTACCTGTTATTTTAGGGACGTAAAAGTTTAATTTCACCAAATAGAGGAAAATATATATTCAATAAGATTTTTTAAATTTATTTTATGAGGTTTTAAAGAATTTTACAGCATTTCGGAACATATGAAAGAATTTGATAAAAATTATAAGGTTTTAAGCTATTTTTACATAAATGTTCTAGAGGATTTTTAGGACTTTCTAACAGACTTTATTAGATTTTCGAGGATTTCAGTAAATTTATGTGATTTTATTATCGAAAATATTTTCACATATTATGGGCCGGATAATACTCTTCCTCTGAAAATATTGAAAAATGGGTCCATTTCTCGCGGACTGTTACTATTTAAATTCTGAAATAAAATCAGTTGCTTCCTTGCACAAATTCTCCCTGTGCATTAATAACTTACAGATTTGAAACCCTTTCCCCTTTGTTCCCTTTTTTTAATCCCTCTTTTTTGCACTGCTTTCAAAAAATTACCTATTTTCTTATTTTTCTAGCCTAAATGAGAACTACATTAATAAAACCTTATGAGAAAAATGCAACTATTTTCGGTTTAAAGTTAATTTTTTAATTTAAAACTATACTATTATATTTTTATTGAAAAATCATCTTTTTTTATAAAAAATGTAACTGTTTTATTAAAAATTCGTCTTTTTGAATAGAAAGTTCCTTTTGGAATAAAAATTCATCTTATGATTAAAAGTTTATACTTGTTTATTCAAAAGACCACTCTTATATTTTTGATTTTGAATTAATATTTGTAGTAAAAATCCACTCTGTGTTTGAAAAGTCATCCTTTTAATAAAAATTCATATTTTTCAGCACAAAATTAAGGTCTTTTAGATAAAAACTCTACTATTTAGTTACTTCTTTTTTAATTTCCAATATAATTTTTAAGCTTCAGAAATGATATTTTTCATATGAAAATTCTACTAATCCGATAAAAATTTATTATTTTGTTTTTGAGAATTCAACTGTTTGAGGGAAAAATCATCGTTTTTGGTTCAAAGTCTCCTTTTCTTTGAATTAAAAAGCCTATAATTATATTTTTAGATAATAATTCCTTTCTTTTGAAGAAGCATTCTACTATTTAATTGAAAAGTCATTTTTTGCGACCGAAAATTGACACCTTTTGTTGAAAATATGTTTTTTTGTGGACAAAATCCGTCTTCTTGGATAGAAAATTTATCGTTTTGGATCAAAAATTCATCTTCTAATACAAAAGTCGTCTTTGTCCAAACAAAATTCATTTTTTTTCGATGAAAATTCAACTTTTTTGAAATGTTCGTCTTTTTTGCTTAAAAATTCAATTATTTAGTTGAAAATGCAACTTTTTTGGTTGAGCTTTTAACTTTTTGATCTAAGAAGCCAACCATTTAATAGATGATTTATTTTTATAGTTTGAAAATTTAACGAGCTGGTTAATAATGTACCTTTTTTGTTAAAAATCTTATTTTTTGATTCTAAATACATTTGTTGCTTTGAAAATTTATATTTCCAATTTCAAGGGTCAAATGCTTTCTACAAATTTAACTTTTTGCAAGAAAACTCAATTTATCGGTTAAAAATTCGTCTTCTTAGATTGAAAATTTCAGTATTCAGTTGAAAACGCAATAAATTTTAACTTTAAATTTTAGGAGAGTACCCACATTAATTTTGTTTAGCAAAATTTATTCTTTAATTACTCTCCTAGTGTCTTGAAATAACAAGTCTATTTCCATAGTGTCGAGAACATTTTGAGATTTAAAATCTGCAATAACTTTTATAATAACCACAATATATATTTTACCCCGGAGTTATATAATATATAATTTATATGATAAAGAAATTTGTATTGAATAATTGCTATTGTGTACGCATAAAAGTCAACCAGAATAAATGTAATTTTTGCCTGAGAAAACCGGGAAATAGTCTAAATTAATAAAAATAAATTAAATTAAAAAAATTAAAAAAATTTAATAACTGCTGTTACGGGTTTAAAGTCTGACTAAGAACGCCTTTTCTACTGCGAGAAACACAGAAAATAGAGAGTTTTGAGTATGCTGAAAAGTAGTGTATTAGATCTCAGAAAAATTATAATTGATCTGATGTCGAAAATTTAATAGATGAATTAGCAAGAAATTAAACAAAAAATGCAACAAACAATCAATAAAACGGACAAAACCCATACCCTGTTACAAGTTTTTTGTTTGAAAGATTTTTTGATTAAAAAGGTACAAATTAGGCTAGTGTGCGTGCTTAAATAAGATAATAATTTTATTTATTTATTGATCTGCTCTAGGAAGGTATGTAAATCATTTCAGGTCCTTTGTTTTCTACCAAAGATGACACTATGCAGTCTGACTAATAATGCTATTTCTACTGTGACCAATACTGCTTCAGAGTCCTAAGAGCTTTTCTTTAACTAAAATGGATTTTCACGAAATTTGGTATATTTTTCAATTGTTTGTCTATAAGATTCATATTTTATATCAGAACTAATCAAGAAAAAAAATAATAATCGAAATCTAAATTTAAAGTATGTGGAAAAGTAGTGCATTCGAACCTGAGAAATGATAATTCATTTGGTGTCTAAAAATTAATACATGTATTTTTTAGCTATTGACAAAATAAAATAAATAAACAATTAATCAAAAACTAAAAATAATAACCAAGTAAAGAATTTTTGTTTTCAAAAAAATTGTTTTCATTCATTGATCTACTCTAAGAAAGTATGTAAACCAGTTGAGATCCTCTGTTTTATATAAAATCTTCTCTACCATAAAACTTATAAGATCTCTGTCATTTTTTAATGTGCATTTTAATATCAGCCACCTTTTCATGTCTCCTCGAGGGTAAAAATTAAATTAAAAAATGCGTAGATGAATTGCATCGAGCGATTAAGTTAACTTTTCTATGTTGATCGTAACTTTGTAGACGCTACGTAGTTCAGAAGAAGAGATTAAAAGACTTTTCTGGGAGGTGGATTAAGGACGATATTTTCCCTCGGGTGACATATTTCATTTCTCGCACGTAGAAAAAAGTTTATCCTATCCCTCCTTCGATACTTCTCGTTTGTCAGTTGACGTTTATTACCAGACGGTTCGTCATCTCTGGCTGCAGGAATTTGTGAAGAGCTTGTTTATGGTTTTTAACTTTATGGCGCTTGCAGTGCTACATTGCAGCATGGGTGAACTTCCTTTCTTTTAGCATTGTTTTTACTGACCCTTTTTGAGAGAGTACAAATAAAAGAGCAGAAATAAAAATATTACTAAATTTTTTATTGAACAATAGAGAACAATATATGGAAAATATAGGTTTCAGACTAATTTTCCTGTTCCCCTCTTTTGCCCTTTTTTTTGAAACTTTCCCTTATTCTTATTTTTCGCTCAAATACGAATTATTTTTAGCTGCAAGTTAATTCTTTTTAATTAGAAAGTCTATTTTTTTTTTGTTAAAATTCGCCTCTTACGATTAAAATTATAATATTGTTAGTTAAGAATTTTTTTTTAAAATTCAAATGTTTTAATACTGTTCCATTTTTGGTTCGAAATTGAGCATTAGTTTTGGCTTTTTTTACCCTTATATTTTCAGATTAAAATTAAAATTTTTTGTAGGAATTTCACCCTGCATAAATAATTTTTTTGCTTTGTTTAACATTCATCATTTGACAAAAATTTGGCAATTTTTTGGTTAAAAATGAACTCTTTTATCAAAAATTTCACCGTTTTTGGTTAAAAGTGAAACCATTTTTGGTAAAAAAATTTTCTCTTTTCCCTGAAACTTTAATTACGTTGGTTGCTAATCAGTTCTGGTAGATGATTGAAGTTTAATTGAGAATTTACCTATTTGTTTTTACATTTGTTTTTTTCTAATTTTTTCAATTAATAATTTAACTGTTCTACTTTTGCTCAAAACTTATTAAAAAAACAATTTAACTGATTTGTGAAAAATAAATTTTTTTGTTAGAATATTTGTCAATTTTGGGCAAAACTTAAACTTTTTAAACTTTTTAAGTTTTTGTTAAAAATTCATTTCTTTTCCCTAAACGTTTAATTTCGTTGGTTGTTAACATGTTTTGGCAGAAGATTTTTCTATTTTGTTTAACATTCGACTTTTTTGGTTAAACTAAATTGTTTCTGATTTTCACTTAAAATATTTTTTTGGTTGAAATATGAACTTTTCGATTTTTTAAATTAATTTTTTAACTGAAACTTAAACTTTTCTAGTTTTGATCAAAATTTTTTTTTTAAATTAAAAATTATTCTTATTGAGGCGCAAATTCAAATTTTTATGTAAAAATGCAACCCTTTATTTAAATATGTATCATTATTAATTGAGAATTCAACTATTCTTTTGAAAATTCATCTTTTCTTATTCAGTTCAACTATTATTCATTTAAAATGCAAATTTTGCATACTTGAAATATTAACTTATACCTCTTTTGTCGATAATTGATCTATTTCAGTTAAAAGTACAATTATTTAGATAAAAAGTATTTTAATATTTTTAAAAAATTTTTGGCTTCATGATCCAAATCTTTTCTTGGAAACTCGTATTTTTGTTTGAAAAATTCACATTTTCGGTAGCATATTAATCTCCTTAATAGATAATTTATCTTTTCTTTTTTGAATATTCAAATTTTTGGTTCAAAGTTGATCTCTCTCTATGGGCAATTCAAATATTTTTTCATAATGTAACTTTTTAATTAAATGTAACTATTGTTGATTTGATGCTGAAATTTTCGCTGTCAACTATTACAAAAATATGTGAAAATTTAACTACATGGTTTAAAATTCATGAATTTTGTTGAAAACTCGCCATTTTGTAAAAAATAATTTTTCTTGTTGAACAGTTCAACTGTTTTGCAGAAAATTTCGTCTTTTTGTATTAAAAATTCAATAAATTATTTAATCTTTTTTGGTCTTTACTGAAAAACTTTTCTTTGTTAAAAATTCAAACTTTTTGTTGGTAATTTGTCTATTCCCATGTGAAAAAGTTATATATAGTTTGTATATAATGAATAAGACATGAATATTTTTTATTTTGTTTACGCACTTTTCCAAGTAAAACAAATGATACATATCAGTGTTTTGTCCCCTATGTATTAATTATATTTAACTTTTTCACTTGGTTTTGATTTTAAAATTTATCTTTTTAGTTTTAATATTTTAACTATTTGAATGAAAATTCAACTATTTTCTTGAAAATTTAACATATTTCGACTTGAAACCACAGTAATATGATACCTTTTTTAATTTTATTTGAAAGAATTTATTTTTGTAAATATTTTGATTTTATTTTTCGCTACAATGTCTGCCTAGCTGAAAAATTTATATATTATTTATATATAGTGGACAAAGAACTGATATTTTTCTTTTGTTTTACGTAGAAAATTGCATTAAACAAATGAAAAATATCATGGTCATATTTCAATATACACGATGACCGAGGGGATAATTTGAATGTACCATCAACTTTGACCTTGAGGTTAATTTTCAAGGTCAAATAGAGGCAAGACGCTTTTCTTAAATAAGAAACCCCATTTTTGACTGCTGATTTCAAAAGAGCGTGAAATTTTACGTCAAAAATTACCTGTGGAAAAATGGGTTTTGTGACCTTTGAAAGGTAAAAAATTAAGGTCAAATGTATAAAAAACGACCAGATATCTTCTAAAATACTTTATCTAAAAAGGAATGGTTCAGACAAAGGTTGACCTGGCCCGCGGGGGACATTTGCTGCTACTATCAATTTTGACTTTGAGGTAAATTTTCAAGGTCAAGAGGAGGTAAGACCCTTTTCTTTAAGAGAACCCCTATTTTTGACTGCGGATTTAAAAAGAGCGGGAAATTTCAAGTCAAAAATTATATGCGGTGAAATGTTTTTGTGACCTTGGGAACGTAATGAATTAGGTCAAATGTTTGAGAAACGACGAGATTCCCTTTTTCCATACTGTCATGGACCTGAAGGTCATTATGGTCAAGCTGATGTACACCTTAACATTTCATCGACTTTTGTGAGCATCTTGAACGTTTGTTTACCTCTATTTGTCCTTTAAAATTAACTGCAAGGTCAAAATTAATAGTACAGTCAAATGTCCCATTCTGTCCTACTAAACCTTTGTCGGAATCATTTCTTCGTTGGTAAAATTCACCTTGGTGAAAATTTCGTGGAAGGCGCCTTTTCACAAGATAAAGAAATGCCTTTATTATTATAAAACATATCCTACTAACATAAAAAAAAAATTTTATTCGTTTAGTTTCTTCAACCTGAATATCTTTTTTGTTTTGCAAAATCCTTCATTAAGAGATATACTAGGAAATGAAGGCCAGTTGACCAAGCCACTTTAATATTTCTCAACCTCCACCCTTCGAGAATAAATGCCAATTCCTTACTCCATATTTCTTTCTTATTTTGCAGACTTAAACCAAGGTAGATCCAGAAGGCACCAAGATGGCGGCTTTCGTAGCGAAGCAGATGGTGGGGAACAAACTTAACGCCGTTAAAGGTAAGCATGGAAATGCATGTCTGAATAATATGGAAACTATGTACAATATTCGGCAGCAAGCCGCACCTAATCTAATGATAAAGTTTCCACAATTTGGGGTCACCTAATTCCAACTATCTCTTCTTGGGATGCAATAGTTAGTCTAGAAAATATTCAGATTTATTGAGCCAAAACTTTATAACTCTTAAAATTATCTTTAAAATAGGTTTGAGGCTAAAAAGTTTTATTAGCTGTATGATTGCAATCTATATTATATGGCGATGGAATGCAAATCGTGAATTTGTAGATATTCCCCTAACACTGCCACGGGGAGTTACCGCGACATTACCATATGCAATGCCTGCCTCGAGGTTTATCGTGGTTCCACATGGTAAAATTGGTCAAAGTAACTTCGTTTCCACTGTTTATGTGATTACAGAACAGTTGTAATTGGAATGTACAAAATAGCAGTAAAACGAAATTGAGAATTACCAATACTTTTGTATGGCCTGAAAACGAATGTAGGGTAGACCGGGGCACGTTGTCACATTTTGTTCAAAAATTCATCTTTTTCACATTTAATATTTAGGAAGACTGTGATACGCTATAGTTTCAAGGAAAGCCTCAGCTTCAATTAGACAGTATCGAATTTTAGATAATATTAATGACATAGTTATTTATTAACGATAAACAGTGGAAGGTCATCAAATTTAATTGCATGAAAAGTGTTGACCAAATTGTGTTAAAAATATTAACATTAAATCAAGCGCTGCAATCTAAACAAGTTATATCTTTCACAGAAACATTTTATTATTCAAAGAATTTACAAGAACCTCAATATTTTCGTCCTAATCTACTACAAAAATTTCAGTTGAAAGCGTCAACTTATTATTACTCTTTTAATTTGAATATCTAAGACTATAACACGCCACAGTCTTTCTGTCATGAAGTGAAAGAACTAGGAAAAATTTGCTGATGATTTATGAATTTATTAGAAAATTTCCATGCTATGACAACTTGTCCCGTGAAATTTTTGACAACGTGCCCCAGGTAATTTTTGCACTATAAACAGGCTCAAGGCCGGTAAGTTTTAGATATTTGTTAGATTAACTATTGCATTTGATAGGTAAAACTGCATTTTTAAGATAATATGAAGTTCCTCTATTCCTGAAAAATATGCTTAGTGTCCAGTTCGTAAAAACTCAGACCATAAAATTGATCTTACTGCAGAAGAAAATATTCATCATACCATGAGTTCACACAAACGGACATGTTATAGAAATTGCTGGTGATACTCTCTAGTTGTTACTTATTTAAATAAAGCCAATGTGACAACATGCCCTAGCCTACCCTACTGAAACTCACTGCATTAAAAATAAATACTTAAAGTATTAAGAATAACATAGTAAATTATTGATTAATTAATTTAATGTAATGCCACATGGTGAAACTGGTAAAAGTAACTTCGTTGCCATTGTTTATGTGAGAACAGTCCAGGCGTAATTGAAATGTCCAAAATAGCAATAAAACGAAATTGAGACTTACTATCGCTTCTTTTATTACCTGAAAACGAATGCAATGAAACTTGTAAAATTTAAAAAAAATACTTACATTATTACAAATATTTTGCAAATTATTAATTCATTGTTATTTGATACTTTTAGATAGTCAAATTGTTTAAAGTAACTTTGTTTCGACTATTAATGTGTTTACAGAAAGGGTGTAATTGGAATGTCCAAAACAGTTTAGCACGAAATTCAGAATTACCAATACTTCCTTCCTGATGTGAAAACGAATGTACTGAAACTCAAGATACTCAAAAGAAACACCTAAAGTATTGCAAATAACATAGTGGATTAATTATTACATAATTTATCGTGATTTTACATGGTAAAATTGGTCAAAGTAACTTCGTTTCCACTGTTTATGTGATAACATACCAGCTATAATTGGAATGTCGAAAATAGCAATAAAACGAAACTGAAAATTCTTAGTTCCTGGAAAATTCTGCCCTGGAAAATAATGTACTGAAACTCAGGAGTTTTAAGAGGAACACTTGAAGAATTAAAAGTAATACTGGAAATGGAGAGTGGTTTTGAGATGGAAAGAATTTAATCAAAAATAAATATTTGCAATTTAAATCTAGAGCCTCAGAATTCCTTCAAAATTCCAGATCTTAGTAACTTAGAAATTGGCTTTAAAAATTAAAAAAGAAAGCCCTAATATTTACTTTTCAAGGTTTAAAAAATTTAAACTTTGAAAGTTGCCATTAGAATTGAAAGCTTAAAACTCAGAGACAAGAAATTAAAAATATTTAAGTTAAAACGTTCAACGAAATCATTTTTTTAAATTATCAGCATACAAAATTCATTAATTTTGAATTCAGCAATCCATTGAAATTCAAAACAGAAATCAGTATAAGAGTTTAAAATTGTATAATTTCCAATAAAAAACATTCAAAATTCAACACTTATGCCAATTAAAAACTTTAAATGTTATTAGTTTTAAGACCAGCGTTGCAGTTTTCTAATTTAAAAATGATTTTAATACTTTCAAATTAAAATATTTAGATACTTACTCACAGGTGAAAGCAGCATTTTCCGGAATTTTTCGCGGATTTATAGTGCTCCCAGTAATAGGTCATCAACAAACTTATATACGAGATTCTAAAATAATGAGATAAGCTTTCAGCTATTGTTAAAAAACATGACATAAAAAAGAGTAAAAATAAATTAATTTCTACTAAAATACTTTAATGTTCAAGGAAACAAGATTTTTCGATCAAAAAGGAAACAAAATTTTAAAACAAATTGTTAAATTTTCGACAAAACTTTCGAATTTTTTAACCAAAATAAAAACTTTTCACAAAGGGAGTTAGATTTTCAACCCAAAAAGACCAATTTTTTAACAAAACAGTTGAATTTTCAACCAGAACGTTAAGTAAGTATTTTAAACCTGTTCTTACCACAATATCCGTCCCGAGCTCCCCTTACATCCCCATTGATTCCTCATACACTTTCCCCTCTCCTAATTTTCCCATCTTATACTCCCCTGTCCCTAATTTTCCACCCAGGTTTCCTTAACTTCCACTAGGTCCCTTCTAATCACTTCCCCTACTTTCCGACGCCTCATTTCCCCATACATTCCCTGCACCCCACTGGTCCTAAATTCCCCGCATTAGAATTTCTCTCAGATTATCAGCTTCCTACTCCTGCCTATCCCTCATTAAACATCACCTCTCCTCCCCCACTACTGCCACTTTCCCTCTCCTTATTTCCCCACGTCTTCTACACACCCAATCATCATTAATGTAATTCCCCTCTTATAATTTCCCCTAAATTCTCGTATTCCATCTTCCCATATTCAATCTCATTTCCCCTCCTCTAATTTTTTCTCACTTTCCCCACTTTCCCTACTATTATTTTTTCTCATTTCCCCTACTTCTTCTTCTCATTATTTGCCTTTACTTGCTTCCCTTCATAGAAATAACAGTAAATAGATAAACGGACAAAGTGGGACAATGGTCGTGGGGGCTAAAGCATAGGCTGTGGACCCACTCTGTCGTCTTGCGGGTTCGATTCCCGCCTCACACTCTGGAAGAACCTCGGTGGCCCATGCGGTGAACACTAGCCGAGCAAGGGAGTCGTTCATCTCCGGAGAGTCGTGGGGACCGGTATCTTTAAAGAAAAAGGTTCTCTAAGTACTTAAGGCTGTTGCTCTTGGTGGTTCCGAACTCACCTTAAACTGTAGGCCCCCCTCCCATCACCAAGTAAGTGTATGGGAGGTGTGTAAAGGATAGGGAAGAAAGTGCAAGAAAAATGTAAACCCTTAGGGGACACATTAGAAGCTTCCATCCGAAGTAAATAAACGGACAACTGACAGAATATTAGTTATTTAACTCAGTCTAATAAAAAGGGCAATTTTGACATTTTTCTCTACAGGAACGATTGAAAAATGTCACGAATGGTTTTTAATTGATACGGGGGCATTCCTAAGATACGTATACATTGTATAACAATTAATTTAATTATTATTTATAAACGAATTTAGTAAACAAGAACACAATATAGTGGTTTGATAAATGAAATTTGTTGACTAAAATTGCTATATTCTATCTCTATTGCAACATTGAATCTTAAAAAAATGATTAGCTTCACAGTTTTCTGCAAAGTTAACCCCTTTTTTGGTTTCCTTGTTTGATATGTTCGAAAAAGTAAAAAATTATCATTATTAGTTCTTAAAATATTTTAACAATTATTTTAATAAACAAAATGCATAAACAAAAGACAAATTTGGTCATTTTCGCGCACAATCTTTTTTTGTTCCATACAAGTTTGCCTCTAAATGTGTTGACGAAGAGGTGGAGCTTCAGAAAATTGATGAGTATCAAAAATTGTGATTTTTCATAAACAATCTGGATGAAAAGAAGAAAAATTTTAGTAATTTAAGTACAAAATATTTTTTTTCGCCTTTACCGTTCGAAAATAATCGAGACGGTTTTTTTTTTGAATGTTATACTCGAATATCTCGAGATATGTATAATTTTTCAAAATTTGGTAATGGAGAAAAATCATTTGTTTTCAATCGCTCACTGTGAAAGAAGTTTTGAATAGAAAAAATTATTCTTGTACTGAAAATACGCATTAACCCACAAGCTTTGCAAAATCGTAATAAATAGCAATTGTTCTTATTTCATAACAATATAGTGCATTTTTATAAATAATTTTATTTAATTTGAATTTGGAACATTTTTGTCCCGTTTTTTTATCTTAAAATTCTGGTTCAAGATTCTCAAATATGCAGCGAGCGAGCTAACACTAAAAAGTTAAACTGGGAGCTAAAACTCCAAGTAAAATTTGGAGTTTTCATTTCTTCCTTCTCAAATTTTCTCTGCATATTTAAGAATATTGAAGAAAAATTTTAAAGTAAAAAAACGAGAAAAACAATGTTTCCAGTTTAAAATAAATAAAGGTGTTTATAAAAATGAACTATAATTATTAGGAAAAAGAACAGTTTGCAAATCTTGTGGGTTAATGTGTATTTCCAGTATAACAATAATTTTTTCTATTTAAAACATCTTTTGCAGAAAGCGATTGAAAACAACTGATTGTTAAGAAAAAGATGGTAATTGTTGATGATTTTAAGACTGCTAAACTGATGAGATCCGAAGTCGACGGACGAAATTAGTTTTTATCCGATAAAAACGCTACGACCAGTAGACAAAAAACAATTACCATCTTTTTATTAACATTGATCATCTGGTCAAAAACTTTAACAACAACACACAACTGTTCATTCTTGATTACCAAATTTTGAAAAATCATATCATGAGATTTTTGAGTATCACATTGAAATAAAAAAATACGTGTTGATTATTTTTAAACACAAAACAGTTTGGAACTCAAATTCTTCACTTTTAAAAACAAATATAATTAAAAATACAGTTTTAACATTGCATTAAAATTTCTAAGTAAAAGTTTCGTCTCGACATCTTCACTTTGAAATAACTCAATAGATTGGTATTTCTAAGAAAGTTTGATTTTGTTCTTTATAAGTGTTTATAATAGTAATAAATTAAAATTTCATACATAATAATGTGATATTTTATGGAAATTTGTTTATAACAATGGAAACGTTTATAAATTACCAATTATCTGTACTTCGACCTCTCAGGTAACGCATTTGAGGCTGACTTGAATCAAAAAGATCAAAGATTCTGCGCGATTGAGCCAAAATTTGCCTTTTTTATCAAATTTGTTCATCAAAAATGAAAATTGGTAATACTCATCAATTTCCGGTAGTTAGTACTCTTTATTTACTCATTTTGAGGCAAACTCGCGTGAAAATAAATTCTGTGCGAAAGTGAAAACATTTTGCTTATATTTATCCGATTCCTTAATAAAAACATTGTTATGATATTTTGAAAACTAATAACGAAGATCTGTTACTTTTACAAAACATACCAGGTAATTAAATTAAAACAAGGTTTGAATTTGCAGAAAACTGAAAATCCATCATCTCTTTATAATAATTGTTTGTAACAATAAAAATGATGTATCTTATACATTTTTGCCAGTCCGGTGCCACTTAATAAGAGGCTTGTACGATAAAAGTTGGATGAGAGTTGACCAGTGGCCACCAGGCAAAATCGCGGCGCTGACTGCCTTCAGGGCCGACTGGCTATCAAATACATGGCAAAATTGTCAATATTTGTTATTTTTTTATATTAAATGATTTTTTTAAAAAAAGGTGTTTGGAAAAGATAAAGGTTATTGATTTTTGCATATAATAATGCAATATAAATAATGAAAACACTGAAATATATTGCTTTTCGGTGTGATTGAAGCTATGAAAGCGATGAGAAAAATTTGGCAATTTTCTTTTTATATATTAATACATTATAATTTATGAATGGATAGACATATATAATATTCATTAAATATTATAATATGTAATTAATAATGGCTTATTTCTTTATTAATTAATATTATCAACATATTATTAATATTCAACAACTGATGCTGAATATACATTTTTAAAACAAACAACTACTTCCGCACATATTTATTTTTTTCTCATAATAATAATATATTATTGAAATTGTTGTTATTTTTCAAAACATATATTTATAATTAGTGTTTGCATTTTTTTGAATGAATAAGATGGACACAAAAGAGAGAAATGCCACAACTATAATAAAAAATTCGTCTTAATAACTCTGTGATACATGTTTTAAGTAGATACGTTCCATGGAAAACTTATTCTTTAGATATGTAATTATCCATTTACTTTTTTTATAATTAGCAAAGGTGATTTCTTTACAAAGATAGTCTTTAAAAGGCATAGAATATTTTATTCCGATAATTTTTCAAATTTCCATTAGGGAAATAAATTTAACAGCTTGATTGGATTTTTATGCTTTAGTTTTAGATACTCAAAATTTTTGTTCAAAAGACCCATAAAATTAAACTACTTTTATGAAAGTAAAAATATTGAACAGCAGAATTGCGAATCGAAATAACGAATTGTAAGTTTTAAAACTTTTGAATTTCATTGAACGATTATTATTATTTATTTGTATAACTTAAATCAAGTAAAGTTTGGACAGATTATTGAACTAATAAATAATATATTTGTTATGCATTTTTACATTAATGTTAAAATGGATATTATTTTTTAGAAATAAAATATTATTATACGTAGTGCTTTCTGAAAGTTTCATGATTTAAAAAAAATAAGGGGTGAAATTGAACATTAAATCTGTACACCATAAAATCGCCAATTAATAGTATTTATTACCCGTATGTTAACTTTGTAGGATGTTTATAAATTAAAGTTTCAGATTAATTTATAAATATAATAAATTTGTATTTGATTAAAAAAATTTTGAACTAATAAATAATTAATGCGACAGGTTTAATACTATAAATTTTTTACATTCCTGTAAAAATGAAGATTAATTCGCAGAAATAAAATATTATTCTACGTAATGTTTCCTGAAAGTTTCATTATTTAAAAGAATGACCAAAAATTTAGAGTCATGCATTAAATTTGCAAAAGAAAGCTCCCGAAATTAAAAATATGTTAAAAAAAATTATTGCTTAAATTACAGTTTGAATGAATGTTTATATACTGACATGAACAAAAACGAACAATTGTAAGAAAATTTAAGCTTTAAAATGAAAGTTTGTCGACATTACCTCTCTTACTTCTGATAGGTATTTCACATTAATTTTTCTGAGTTAAGCTATATTTTTTTAAAAGCAAAAAATTATTTTAGCATATGCAATAAACAAAATAAATAAATGCATTAGCACATACAATAAATATGTATACCGTTCCCAAAACAGTTCCGTCAGAACCTGTAATTATCCTTTCGCGGATAATGTCATTTTCTGCAAGAATCTTTTTCATACACCGCTTGAACTTCTTTCGCAATAATATCATTTCTGAATATTGCCTCTTGCCATAGTTAAATAAGTTTTTTATCTTTTGGCACATAATAAAACCGGTATTTTTTCACCGACGAACTTCGTTTTCGTTTGTAACCGGAATCGCTTTTGACAGCTATACATTTAACCATTTTTCATTCCTAATCACACCATTAACTTTTAATAACTATTCAATTCACTTTTTTCATACACAAAAACGCGAAAAACCGCTGAAAAATTTAAAAAAATTCCAGTGTTTACACTGTTGCCATGCATTTGATGGTTAGACAGGCTACTTTTAGCTTTGAGTGGCACGGGGCTGATTTTTGCCATTCATTGTTGTGCTACAGATAAACATCACCAATTAAATATGATCAATTTTTGAGTTTATTAATAAGCTTCGTTGTTTATTTGTTGACTTATTTTATTTATATCAATTAAGTTGGTAATCACATACATAACTTGTATTTCTAACAATACCCCAGCAAGGATTTAAAATGTTTTTATGAAACTTGACAGTCGTTTCTGAAGAGAGAAAAAAACTGCAAAGTTGCCTTTTTTGCCACGCTTTGCGTTAAATAAATATATATAAACGAAGCTACATTTTAAAATCACAATTACAATTGTAAATGGGATGAAAAATGTAATCTGTAGATATTTTTTAACAGTAAGTTCCTGCTTCAAGCTACTGTACGAGGATACAAAACCCTAAAAAGAGAATTTGAAAGCAACTGAAATCTTATCCCAATGAACTTTTTGACATGCAGAACTTATTAAAATTGTTCAACAGTTTAACTGGTCAAGTCCAGAGCACAACTATTTTCGATTCACTTCAAAATCTCCAACTTTTTATTTTGCATCAGTAGGAAAGAGGTTCGCGAATAAAATCGAGTTCTTTAGAAGGATTGTTGAAATATGATATTTTAAGCTTAGTTTGCTTTTGAGGAAATTGCGACTGAATTTTCAGTTAAGGTCAGGATGTGGATTGCGGTTGATGACAGTTTCACAAAACTTTTTGGATACCTCGCGCACGGGGAATAGTGGAACACAATACTGTGGCTTTTTAGAGTTCATACCGTTATACCTCTGTGGATTTTACGTGTGGGTGTACCTAGTTTTATGATGATAACTTGTTCATATATGCATACTTCTCGTGTTCACCGCAGATGTACAGTTTTCTCGGCCCTTTCATACCCGAGGCATTCCCAACGGTAATAACTGCACTTTTTCGTTACTGCTTCCACTATAACCACCACAAGATGGACAATTTTCGCACTCATTTTCGCCTCAAGCACACTCATTTTTCCTCTCTGCTTTTACGAGTTGTACTTCAATAGACAGTTTAAAAAATGGCCCTATTATGTTTCTTATTCTTCTGAAAGTCATTCCTTCTTTTACGAAGTACAGGATTTTTTATAGACATTTTCTAGTGTATTTTTATTTTTTCTTGAAAAATCGTGTTTAAGAGATTTTTGTTGCAGTACCAGAAATTTTTTTTTAAACGAGAAAAATTTAACTAAAAGTTGTTCGCTATAATAATGAATGCAACGATTCTGTTAATAAATTTTTGACCATATTTTTTCAACATGCCTAAAAATTTCTATGCATATTGAATGTTATTGATCAAAAAGAAAATTTTATTTTGTTTTTATTTTGTTAATTTGTGAGGATTTTTACACTTTCAAAGTGATCAGCTGTCCCGTCAGTAACCGTAACAAAATTTTGTGCAAAATTTTGTGAAATAATTTTTTTCTTTATTTTGAAAAGGCTAGCAAATAATACAAACTTTAAGCAGATTTCAAACAATTTAAAATCAAATTTTAATTTTTTATTTTTATTTAATAAACTTAATTTTAAGAGAAAATTGAAATATATTTCAAGGTATTTCAAATTTGAAAGAAAATCTATATTTTTAAAGATTTAGAAAAACATATTTAGAAGCTTTTTAAGAAATTAAAAAGGTTTAAAGAGTAAGATTACAAAGATGTGAGAGATCAATGTTATTTGTTAAGTTTTATGATAATAAATAATTAAAAAATTGGGTAAAGTGGTAAAAATGGTATACTTCAGACCATCGGATTAAAGAACAACGGTTTAAAAGAATATAAAAATGTCTGCAGATTATTGTAAAAATCCCAAACGATTTTTTTGTTAACAAAGAAATTATATGAAGTGTTTCAAAATTTTCAAAAGATTAAAAACTTTTTCTAAAAATGTCGAGAAAAAGATTTGGAAGATTTTGAAGGCTGTTTTTTTTAATCTTTCAAATTATATTTGCTTAGCTTAAAAAAATTCAAATATCATTTAGAATTTGTAAAGCTTTGAAGAAATTTTCAATAAAATTAGATTGATGAAGATTTTGAAATTTAGTTTTGAACCCTTTTAAGGAAATTGAAAAAATCTATATTTTGAGATAATATTTAAAAAAATTTAAAACGTTCAAAAAAACGTCAATAATTATCATAAAATAATGTGGAATTTTAGGGGAAATTTGAGGAATAATTCATGTCTGTTTAATTGACATCGACACTACCGTCGGAAATTATGAGGTCGATTGACGAAAACACTATTAAAAACCACTGCTGGCTTGGAACCACGATAAGTCAGCGAAAAAAGATGACAGGGCATTAAAAAAAAACAGTTGGAAAGCCTATGAAAT
>JAAAKG020000962.1:0-12827 GCA_010014905.2 Druon quercuslanigerum
ACTCAAACTATAATTCACACAACGTATTTTGTCACGAAATTGGTTTAATAAAGGGTTTAGCAGATAGATGCGTTAAATTAAGTGATATCTAAATCAAAAATGAAAATTTCAATAAACGAAAAGCAACTTTAGTACATAATGATTACCCGCTTGAGTTAGTCAGCAACATTATTACAAAACGCATTTGAGAGATTTATAATAACAGTAATAATAAAAACAAATGGAGTGATATTTACAAAATATTTAATTTAAATGTTACCTTACCTCATACCATATTCAGGGTCTATCTGAGCGATTAAGCAATGCACTTACAAAATTTAATATTAACGTTTATTTTAAAAACACAAATACATTAGATAATTATTTGGTAAAGAAGAAAGACAGAGATTCCATTAAAAAGTTATCTGGTGTTAATTTATCTAATTAACTGTAAATGTTATAATAAAACTTATATAGGAAATTTTGAAGTTGGAAATTTTTAAAAAAGATTTGTCAAAACATTTTTGGAATTTTAATCATTACTTTGATTTTGATTTCAAAAATATTAAAATATTAGCTACAGAAAAAAACATGTATCAACAACGTATTATTGAGTCCATTTTTATAAACAAATTCCGAAAGATTTCAGTTAATTTACACACTGAAATTCTAAATATTAATAAAATTTATTAATTTATCATTCATTTTTTGAGACTTTATTAATACCTGTATTTATTCTTTTTTACAATTTGACGTGTGACCAAAATTTGGACATAGGTTTTTATTTTGTTTTTTTCTCTAGGACATTAATCTGATGTTTTTGATTAATTCAAACTTCGATAACTAAGGTAAATTTATATTATTTTACGTAATTGTTTATCTTGATTTTTCTTCCTAATATTACTAATTGTAAAAATATAACTATTCGGGTTAAAAAAATTTGAAAAAGGTACGCATCGTACCGAAACTGTAAGGATTGAGAGAGGAGTTTCAATAAAATAAATTTTGAATTAAAAAAGTGGTTTTTGGCTCAATTTTATTTTAATTTATGTGGACCGTAAGACATAAGAAAGAATCTAGGATTCAACATGCTTAAACTATAGAATTTTCAACCAAAAGTTATGAATTTTTAACAAAATAATTTAATTTTAAACCAAACAGTTGCTTTTTTATCCAAGCGAAAATAAAATTCTACTAAAACAGGTGAACTTTTAAATGAAAAAGACTTTTCAACAAAAAAATATAAATTTTAAACAAAAACTAAACTTTGTAGGTAATAGTTTAATTTTAAATAAAACAGTAGCATTTTTTCTAAGAAAGAAGAAATTTTTCTACTGAAAAAGATGAAATTGTAAAGCAAAAAGACAAATTTTCAGAAAAAATAGTTTTTACCCACAAAAAGATTCTTTTATCTTATCAGCAACAAAATATTAATTTTAAACAAAAAGTAAAAGTTCTACGAAAGGAGCTGAATTTTTAACCCGAAGAAACGAATTTTTAACAAAACAGTTGAATTCGCAACCAAAAAGGATCTCTTTTTAGGACAATTGTTCAATTTTTAACTAAATATTAGAATTTATATCTGAAAAGATAATCTTCAAGACTAAGTTTTTATTAAAAAAACGAACCTAGCTGACCACAATTTTTTTCCAAGTCAGGGAATTTTATTTTTCTTTAAACTTTAAACTTTCTTTAAACTTTACACTGTCAACTAAAATAAATTTGAAATTTTTTCAATATTTATTTTAAATGATTTGGTTTCGTTTATAAAAATTATACGGTAATTAATATGGTCAGGTAAAATGAAAAATTATTGGGAAATGAGAGAAGATTAAAAATAAAGTTTAGCGGTAAATTTTTGTGTTCAAAAATCGCCTTTTTGGGTCGAAAGTTCAATTAGTTTCGTAGAATATATTGAATTAAAAATTAAAAGTCACATTTTGCTGCTAAAAAGTAAGAATAAAATCAAACTCAAATCTGATAAAAAAGATTAATTTTTAAACAAAAAGATTAATTTATTACCAAAAAAGACAAAAATTCAATAAAATTTGAGAATTCTCAAACAAAAAGTTATATTTTCAACGAAATTTTCTACGAAATAGTTAAATTTTCACAAAAGAGAAGAATTTTCACCCAAAAGTATGTATGAAACTGTATGAAACAGTTGTATTTTAATCCAAGAAAAATGAAAATTCTATTAAAACGGGTGAACTTTTAAATCAAAAAGACAAATTTTCAGAAAAAATAGTTTTTATCCAAAAAAGATTTCATTTATTTTATCAGCAACAAAATATGAATTTGAAACAAAAAGTAAATTTTCTACGAAACGAGCTGAATTTTTAAGCCGAAAAAACGAAGTTTCAACAAAACTGTTGAATTCGCAACCAAACAGAATGTCTTTTAAAGAAAAGTGTTCAATTTTTAAGTAAAAAATACAAAAATTTGTAACTAAAAAGATAATAATTTATTTTTCAGGAAATATTCAGGGTTGTAGAAAACAAATATCGTGTAAAAGTCAGAGACTTTCTATAACTTTAAACTGTCAACTAAAATACATAAAAAAAATTTCTAACAATTATTTTAAATGGTATTATTTTATTTATAAAAATTCTCGGGTAATTATTATATTCAGGTAAAATAAAAAAGTAGTGGAGCATTAGAGAAAATAAAAAATCAAGTTTTGCGATAAATTTTTGTTTTCAAAATTTGCCTTTTTGGGTCGAAAATTCAATTAATTTTGTAGAATATATTGACAGTTTTGTCACAACATTCTTGGAATTTCAATCATTACTTTGATTTTTATTTCAAAAATATTAAAATATTACCTACAGAAAAAAACATGTATCAACTTCGTATGATTGAGTCTATTGTTAGAAACAAATTTCGAAAGATTTCAGTTAAATTACAGACTAAAATTCTAAATATTAATAAAATTTATCAAAGCTACTTTGTACTTTTTGTTAAAATTTTTTTATAATTGTATTTAAAAATTAACTGGAATCTTTTCTGGATAAAATTTCAACTTTTTGAAACAAAATTGGTCGGTTTTTGTTAAAAACTCATCTGTTCCTTTTTTTTAATCGACTTCTTGGATTGAAAATTAATTTTTTTTTTTTTAAATAATTTCTTCTTTAAAATTTCATATTTTGATTGTGAAAAGTCAACTGAAATATTTTTTAACATAAAATTCAACTACTTTTTTGAAAATTTATCTTTATGATTTAAAATATCATCTGTTTTAGTAGAAATATAATTTTTTTCAAATGAAAAGTTATATTTTGATTTGAAAATTCAATTTTTGTACAGAAAATTGTTCTTTTAATTGATTTAAATATTCAACAATTAAGATAAACTTTTATTTTTTTCTTGCGTAAAAAATCTTTATTTGTTGATAATTCGCCTTTTTGGGTTTAAAATTATTTTTTTTTAAATAAACTTCAACTTGTTTTAATGAAGTGTAAACTATGACACTTTTTTGATAGAAAATAATATTTTTAGATTAAAAATTCAACTATTACGGTCAAAATTTAATTATTTTGTTAAAAATGTAAGTATTTTCTTAAAAAGTCATCTTGCATAGTAGAGGAGACATTTTTTTGTTCAAAATAAATTAGTAAATTTCAAATTTTTTAATTATTATGTGACGAATGTTCTTTTGAATTCAAAGATTGAAAAAATTATTTAATTAATTTATTTGTGATTTTCAACCGTGATAAAATTGCAACTGTTTTTATAAAAAGTCAACAACTAAAAAAAATTATTCTTTTTTATTAAAAATAATTAATTTTTTAATTAAATTATCATATCTTCTTGCTATTTATATTCTCAGAACAAATAAAGATTACATGTTTCATACTATAATTAATGAGCCGAAAACAATTTTTAATTTCTTGAAATATTCAGTTACAGCAACTAAAAATTCCTGAACTGTAAAAGAATTTTCTGAAACATTTGACTCGAGTTTTATGCAGTAAACCGTTGCTGAAATTTCTGTGACAGTTTAAGAAAATTTAGAAACGGTTTCTGCACAAAGTTTTAGTGACGCATCTCTAAATATTTTTACAGAAATTAGTTATTTCCCATATCTGATGATGACACATTAGATGATAAAATAATAATAATTTGAATAATAATTTTTTCATTTTAAATAACAACATATTTTTATTGTCTGATTAATTATTTTCCCGATAATTCTATGTTACATAATGAGCGATAAAAGTATCGAATTGAAAGTCGACTGTATCATTGCATGTGATACAATGCATCATTTGACATTGAAACATGAACTAGTGTCACTGTTAGAAGCACGTGAGATATTTTCAAAGTCACCTTTGGATGTACACTTTTTGTCTACAAACTTAAACTTATCAGCAGCTATACATTTTATATTGTTTCCTTCTACTTTGTAACATTTTACACTTCAGAAGAAGCACGTGGATCTTCTGAAGCGCAATTATATCAACAGAAAAGAACCATCCATCGAGGTATCTATAAAACTCTTTCTCTACAATCAATCGAATAATTTAATATACAGAGTGTCCCAGACTCAAGTGTCCGGATTAATATAGCTGCATAAAAATAAAAAATAAACGAAAATTCCTTTTCAAAAAATTAGTTGAAGTTTTAGTTTTCGAGTTATAAAATATTTAGGCTGGTCCAATCAGGAGCGCGGTTTAAATAGCCGATGGAATGAATACTTTAAATAAGAATTTTTCAGGCTATTACATCAAACAAAGAAGGCTCTTTTGCCCCCCCCACCCCTTCCTTATTAACTGAAGTTTGGTGGGGCGGATGTTATAACTACAATCTCTACCATATGATGAATTGCTACTTAACTTGGACATTATTTCGAATTGTGAAATAAACGCATTGCATAAATGTGATTGTTGAGCATATATTCTAAACAATGAATAGTAAAAAAAATAAAAAAGCCTCGGAAAGGTCAAGTTTCAGGCGACGAATGGAGACTGGGTGTCTGGAATGCTAGGGGGGTGAATGATCTCAAATTAAAAGAATTACGAGAAACTATGCACGTAAGGAAACTAGATATTTTATGTGTACCTGAAACAAAGAAAAAGGGATGCGGATTTGAAATATGGTCCGGAGTAGATAGTGAAACACATCGTAGGCAAGGAGTAGATCTCATTCTGAATGAAAAAGCGAAAAAGCATCTCGGAGATCATGATTTTGTATCTCCCAGATTGCTGTGGGCTAGAGGGAAAGTAGGAATCAGAAGATTATTTATCATTGCATGTTACTCGTTAGTTGATAGTGATACCAAAGAAGTAAAAGACGCCTTCAGGGATACTTTAAATGACACGATAAATATTTGCGATCACGGTGAAAGAATGCTAGAAGATATGATATGCTAGAAGATATGAATGGATGGGTGGGCATCCAAAATTAGGATACAGAAAGAGTATTGGGTAATTTTGGGGATCCAAGAGCAAACTATAACGGAGATAAATTAGTTGTTACCTGATGTAAAGAAGATAGCCGCAGTATAATTGACTTTATTGTTGCGGATGAAAGACTAAGAAAACTAGTCAAAGACACAAGGGTCATGAGGGGTTCTGAATGTAATACTGATCATTACCTTCTGATCTCTAAAATTAACTTAGGTCGGGGATGGAGAAAAAAGAGAACCAACAAAACAAAGCAAACGCGAATCAAAATTGAGAACCTGCATAAACCGGATGTGCGAATAGATTTTCAAAATAAGATAATCGAAAGCATAGGTAAGGTAACTTGGGAGGCGCTTATACGAAATAAAGATATAGAAGGCGCATGGACTATGTTCCGGGATGTCATTGTTAAATGTGCGGTCAAAGTGTGTGGTACTGCGATTGTAGGAAGAGTGTCTGGTGATGCATGTTGGAATGATGAAATTCAAGTGGCCCAAAAAGCAAAGAAAGAAGCTTGAACATGGCACGTCTTAGCGATGAGGAAAGAAATAAACGTAAAAATGATTACAGATACGCAAAAAAGATACTTAACCGACTAATTAAGAAAAGGGAAGGTAAAATTAGAGCAGAATAAGATAAGAAACTACAAACCGATTTTGAAGGATGCAAGAAACTGCTTTATAAAGCAATGAAGAAAAATAAAAGTACAGAATTAGTCAACATGAGAAATAGTACACGGGTTCCAATGGAAACCTCAGTTTGTTCTGTGTATATGAGGGTCCATACTTAAAGAATAAAGTGTCTTTTCCACTAGAAAAGATGACTTTTAAACAAAGTACTTAAATTTGTAACATAACAGTTGAATATTTATCCTAAAAGATAAATTTTTAACACAAAAGTGTCATAATTTATATTTCAAAAAAAAAAAAAAAAAAAACACACACACAGAATTTAAAAACAAAAAGAGGCATTTTCAACAAATTTAAAATTTTCCATCAAGAAAGGAATAAAAATGTATCTACATTGTTGAACCTGAAAGCCAAAAGAAAAATTTTCTCTACAGAAATTGAATTTTCAAACAAAAAATATGACTTTACAACAACAAAAGTTTTTTCTACGAAAGTGATGGGGTTTTACCCAACAAAAAAAAAAAACGACAAATCTTTAAAAAAAAATTAAAAAATTTTTAATGAGGTTAATTTTTTTTTTTTAATTTCAAACAAAATAGTTGAATACTCAAGTTTAGGAGAATCATTTTTAACCAAAAAGTGAGGATTTGCATTTTAAAAAATTTACTAAATTAGATGAATTTTTAAATCAAAACGATACATTTTCAAAGACAAATAGTTGAATTTTCTGTTAAAAAAGATATCAGTTAACCTTTCACGATCAGAATATCAATTTTTGAACAAGAAATAACTTTCTACGAAAAAACTTAAATTTTCAATCTAAAAAGAAGAATTTTTAAACTAAACGGATGACTTTTTAACAAAATTGTTTAATTTTCTACCCAATAGTCAACTTTTTTTTTTTTAATATTTTTTTAAAGCAGATGAATTTTTATTTAAAACAAAAGAAACTGTTTTTTTTTAAATAGTTGAATTTTCATACGAAAAAGATTCCAGTTAATTTCTTAAGATCAAAATGTGAAATTTTAACCAAAAAAAAGTTTCTACAAAAAGAATTAAATTTCCAATGCAAAAAGATGAAATTTTTAAAACTAATCCAAGAAGGATAAAATTTGTGCTACTAAAGAGACAAGATTCTTTTTTAAAGTTGCTTTTTCATCCAAAAAATATTTCAAACTATTAACTATAAATTTTAAACAAAAAGTTATTTTCTACAAAATAGTTAAATTCTCAACAAAACAGGAGAGTTGTCAACCAAAAAGTATGACTTTTTAACAAAATAGTTTAATTTTCAACAAAACAGTTGAATTTTTATCCAAGAAAGATGAAATTATTCTTAAAACGGAGGAATTTTTTATTTAAACAAAATCTTTTTTCAGATAGTGGAATTTCTTCCAGAAATGATTTTATTCCTCTTTTCAATAAAAATATATTACATTTAAACAAGTGATTTTTATACAAAATAGTTCAATTTTTAACAAAACAGCAGAACATTCAATCAAAAAATATGGATTTTCAGACAATTGTTGGATTTTCAGCCAAATATTTTTATTTTTATCCAGCAAAGATGTAATTTCTGCTTAAGCAGGTGAATTTTAAAATCAAATAGAAAATCTTTAAATAAAGAGTTAAATTTTCAAACAAACAGTTTTATTTTTTTTAGAAAGATTAGTTAAATTTTCGTCCAAAGAAAATTCTAGTTCACTTTTCAACACCAAAATAAGAATTGTAAACAATAAGTTATTTTTTAAGTTAATTGATAAATAGTCGAATTTTTAATCAAAAGTATAACTTTTTAACAAGATTGTTATATTTTCAACCAAACAGTTGCATTTTTCCAAGTAGACTAAAAATTCTACTAAAACAGGATACTTAAACTTTTTAGTTAAAAAAGATTAATTTAAAAAAAAAAACAATCTTGTCAATCAAATTATTGTTGAATTTTTAACAAAAATTTAATGTTTGACCAAACAGTTGAACTTTCTACCAGAATAGTTTGATTTTCAACAAAAAGGATGAATTTTAACATGAACTAAAAACATGTTTTTAATCAAATTGTTGAATCCTCAAACAGAAAGTTTAATTTTTGACCAAAAAGTTGAACATGTATAGTTGAATTTTCAACCAAAAAGGATGAATTTTCAAACAAAAAAAGGATAGATAAATTTTAAGTTAAAAATATTATTTTGCAATCGAAATAAAATTAATTTGCAACAAAAAGACACAATATTTTCAATAAAATTGTTGAATTCTCAAGAGAAAATTTAATTCCTAACCAAATAGTTGAACTTTCTACCGAAATAGTTCAATAGTTCAAACAAAAATGGGATATATAAATTTTAAATTAAAAAAATTTATTTTAAAAATGAAAAGGATGAGTTTTAAATAAAAAAAAGTATACTCAAATTAAAAATTAAATATAAAAGGATTTTCAACAAAAAGACACAATATTTTTAATCAAATTGTTAAATCCTCAAACAGAAGATTTTAATTTTTAACTAAATATTCAAGCATTTTACCCAAATAGTCCAATTTTAAACCAAAAATGATGAATTTTCAAACAAAAATAGGATAGATCAATTTTGAGTAAAAAAGTTAATCTACAAACGAAAAGGATTAATTTTAAATCAAAAATCGAATACTTAAATTTAAATTTAAAAAAACGAATTTTCAACCAAAAATAGGATAGTAAAAATTCTAGTTAAAAAAAATGTTTTTAATCGAATTGTTGAATCCTTAATCAGAAAATTATATTTTTAACCAAATAATTGAATTTTCAACCAAAAATAGAATAGATGAATTTTGAGGTAAAAAATTAATTTATTAACAAAAAGGAAGAGTTTTAAATAAAAAATAGAATACTTAAATTTGAATTCAAAAGAAAAATTAATTTTGAACAAAAAGGCACAATATTTTTAATCAAATTGTTGAATTCTCATCAGAAAATTTAATTTTTAACCAAATAGCTGAACATTTTACCCAAATAGTTGAATTTTCAAACAAAAATAGGATAGACAAATTTTGAGTTAAAAAAATTAATTGACAAACGAAAAGGATGAGTTTTAATCAAAAAATATAAAGTTAATAAAAAATAATTTTTAACAAAAAGACACAATATTTTTAATCAAATGGTTCAGTTCTCAACAGAAAATTTAATTTTTAACCAAACTTTTTACCAAAATACTTGAACTTTTAAGCCAGAAAGACGAAAGACGAATTTTCAACCAAAAATAGGATAGTTAAATTTCTATTTAAAATAAATGTTTTTTAAGAAATTGTTGAATCCTCTAACAGAAAATTTAATTTTTAACCAAATAGTTCAACATTTTACCCAAATAGTTGAATTTTCAACCAAGAAGGATGAATTTTCAAACAAAAATAGGATAGATAAATTTTGAGTTAAAAAAAATTAACTCACAAACGAAAAGGATGAGTTTTAAATGAAAAACAGAATACTTAAATTTAAAAAAAAATACTTACCAACAAAAAGACATAAAAAATTCAATAAAATTGTTGAATTCTCAACAGAACATTTAATTTTTAACCAAATAGTTGAACTTTCAAGCCAAAAAGACGATAGACGAATTTTCAACGAAAAATAGGCAATAAAATTTCTAGTTAAAAAAAATGTTTTTAATTAAATTGTTAAATCCTCAAACAGAAAATTTAATTTTTAAACAAATAGTTGAATTTTCAACCAAAAAGGATGAATTTTCAAACAAAAATAGGATACATAAATTTTAAATTTAAAAAATTACTTTACAAACGAAAAGGATGAGTTTTAAATAAAAAATAGAATACTTAAATTTTAAATTAAAAAAGAATAATTTTCGACAAAAAGAAACAATATTTTTAACCAAATAGTTAAACTTTCTACCAAAATAGTTTAATATTTGAAACAAAATAGTTGAATTTTTAATCCAGAAACACAAAAGACGAAATTTTAACGAAACAGAATGAATTTTCAACCAAAAATAGGATAGTAAAATTTCTAGTTAAAAAAAATTATTTAAAAAAATGTTTTCAATCAAATTGTTGAATCCTCTAACAGAAAATTTTATTTTTAACAAAATAGTTGAAGATTTTACCCGCATAGTTGAATTTTCAATCAAAAATAGGATAGGTAAATTTTGAGTTAAAAAAATTAATTTACAAACGAAAAGGATGAGTTTTAAATAAAAAATAGAATACTTAAATTTTAAGTTAAAAAAAATAATTTTCAACAAAAAGACACAATGTTTTAATCGAATTGTCGAATTCTCAACAGAAAATTTAATTTTTAACCAAATAGCTGAACATTTTACTTTACTAGTTGAAAACTTTATCCAAATAGTTGAACATTTTACCCAAATAGTTGAATATTGAGTTAAAAAAATCAATTAACAAACGAAGGATGAGTTTTATTTAACAAATAGAAAGTTAAAAATATAATTTTCAACAAAAAGACAAAATATTTTCAATTAAATTGTTGAATCCTCAAACAGAAAATTTAATTTTTAACGAAATAGTTGAACTTTCTACCAAAATAATTCAATAGTTCAAACAAAATAGTTAAATTTTCAAGCCAGAAAGATGAAAGACGAATTTTCAATCAAAAATAGGATAGTAAAATTAATTTCCAGTTAAAAAAATAGATTTAAAAAAATGTTTTGAATTAAATTGTTAAATTCTCATCAGAAAATTTAATTTTTAACCAAACAGCTGAACATTTTACCCTAATATTTGAAAACTGTATCCAAATAGTTAAACATTTTACCTTGATAGTTAAATGTTTAAACCAAAATAGGATAGATAAATTTTGATTTAAAAAAAAAAATACAAACGAAAAGGATGAGTTTTAATTAAAAAATAAAAAGTTAAAAAAAATAATTTTCAACAAAAAGACACAATATTTTTAATTAAATTGTTGAATTCTCTTTAGAAAATTTAATTTTTAACTAAATAGTTAAACTTGCTACCAAAATAGTTTAATATTTCGAATAAAATAGTTAAATTTTCAAGCCAGAGGGACGAAAGACGAATTTACAACCAAAAATAGGATAGTAGAATTTCTAGTTAAAAAAAATGAATTAAAAAAATTTTTTAATCAAATTGTTGAACCCTCAAACCAAAAATTTAATTTTTAACCAAATAGGTGAACATTTTATCCAAATAGTTGAATTTTCAATCAAAAAGGGTAAATTTTAAAACAAAACTAGGATAGAAATTTGCAAACGAAAACGATGAGTTTTAAATCAAAAATTGAATACTTAAATTTTAAGTTAAGAAACATTAATTTTTCACAAAAAGAAACAATTTTTTTAATCAAATTCTTTAATTCTCAACAGAAAATTTAATTTTTAACCAAAATTAGGTAATAAAATTTCTAGTTAAAAAAGTGTTTTTAATTAAATTTTTAAATCCTCTAACAGAAAATTTAATTTTTACCAAATAGTTGAAAATTTTACCCGCATAGTTGAATTTTCAATCAAAAATAGGATAGGTAAATTTTAAGTTGAAAAAATTAATTTACAAACGAAAAGGATGAGTTTTAAATCAAAAATTGAATACTTAAATTTTAAGTTAAGAAACATTAATTTTTTACAAAAAGAAACAATTTTTTAAATCAAATTCTTTAATTCTCAACAGAAAATTTAATTTTTACCAAATAGTTGAAAATTTTACCCAAATAGTTGAATTTTCAACCAAAAAAGATGAATTTTCAAACAAAAATCGGATAGATAAATTTTGAGTTAAAAAAATTAACTTACAAACCAAAAGGATGAGTTTAAAATAAAAAATCGAATACTTATATTTTAAGTTAAAATAAATTAATTTTCAAACAAAAAAAAACAACAATATTTTCAATAAAATGGTCGAATTGTCAAACAGAAAATTTAATTTTCAACCAAACAGTTGAACATTTTACCCAAATAGTTGAATTTTCAACCAAAAATAGGATAGATAAATTTTGAATTAAAAAAATTAATTTACAAACGAAAAGGATAAGTTTTAAGTAATAAATAGAATATATAAACTTTAAGTTAAAAAATTAATTTTCAACAAAAAGACAAAATATTTTAAGTCAAATTGTTAAATTCTCAACAGAAAATTTAATTTTTAACCAATTAGTTGAACTTTCTACCAAAATAGTTGAATTTTCAAACAAAAATAGGATACATAATTTATAAATTAAAAAAAGTACTTTACAAATAAAAAGGATGAGTTTTAAATAAAAAATAGAATACTTAAATTAAAAATTAAAAAATAAAAGGATTTTCAACAAAAAGAAACATTATTTTTAATCAAATTGTTGAATCCTCAAACAGAAAATTTTAATTTTTAACCAAATATTCGAGCATTTTACCCAAATAGTTCAGTTTTAAACCAAAAAGGATGAATTTTTAGATAAATTTTGAGTTAAACAAATTAATTTACAAACGAAAATGAAGAGTTTTAAATCACTAATAGAATACCTAAATTTTCAATTAAAAAAGAATACTTTTCAATTAAAAATAGGATAGTAAAATTTATAGTCAAAAAATCCTAATTATAAAAATGTTTTTAATCAAATTGTTGAATCCTCAAACAAAAAATTTTATTTTTAACAAAATAGTTGAAGATTTTTCCCACATAGTTGAATTTTTAATGAAACATAGTATATATAAATTTTGAGTTAAAAAAATTAATTTACAAACGAAAAGGATTAGTTTTAAATCAAAACCCGAATACTTAAATTTTAAGTTAAAAAAAAAATAAATTTTCAACAAAAAAAACAACAATATTTTCAATAAAATGGTCGAATTCTCAAACAGAAAATTTAACTTTTAACCAA
>JAAAKG020000973.1:0-21850 GCA_010014905.2 Druon quercuslanigerum
GTAGTTTCGTAGCAATAGAAGTTTCAAAATTGAGATATTTTAAATGCTTAAAATATTCAAAAAATCGTATTTCCGAAGAAAATAATTTAACAAAAAAAAAGACGGAATAGGTATCCAATATACAATTACAATTATTAAAAAGGTTTCAAGCTTTTTGCGAGTTCTTTAAAATAAGTTTTTGCCTAAAATTAAATTTTTTTTCTTCCCTTTAAAAATGCAAGAAAGTTTACAAATTGTAGTTAGCTTTAAAAGGTTTCAAGAGATTTCAAAATATTTCAAAGTATTTTAAATATCTTAAGGTATTTAAAAAGATTGCACGGCATTTTCAAGAGATTAAAACATTATATTATATTATATATTATTTTAATGGATTTCAAAGAATTTATTTATAAAAATTGAGGGATTTAAAAAGATTTTAAAAAGATTTCATAGGATTTCAAAGAATTTGAAAGAATATTAGTTGTTTAAATAAATTTCCAGGGTTTTCAAAAGATTTTACCAGATTTAATATATATGAGAGTATTTATAATATATTTCAATTATTAGAAGTGATTATAAAGGATTAAAAAAAATTGAAGGCTATGTTTTGAAAGATTTCAAAAATTTTGAAGAGATTGAAACATTTTCAGGAAATTTATGAACCTACCCCGAAAGGGAAACGGCTTAATGGTGTAATAATAATAATAATAATAATGATAAATAATAAATAATATGACGATTTGAATGATTTTAAGGGATTTCAAAAGCTCTCAACATATTTGAATAAATTTAATGGATTTCAAAGAATTTATTCACAAGGATTGAGGAATTTCATATAATTTCAAAGTTTTTCAAATATTTCAAGGTATTTTCAAAGATAATTTTAAGTGATTATAAAGGATTTGAAATATTTTAGGGCATTTTAAAAGATTTTAAGGCAGGATTAAGTCTTTACAAAGTCTCAAAGGATTTCAAAAGATTTCTTAGAATTTCGGAAGATATGGAACGATTTTACAGGACCTATACAATTTTCAAATATTTAAAAAGATTCCATGGGTTCTTATAAGATTTCTGAAGATATACGTGATTAAAAATAGTTACAAAGGATCTCAAGGCAATTTAATCAATTCTCCATAATATTTCAATGGATTTCAAAGAATTTATTGACAAGAAGTGACGGGTTTTGTAGGGTTTCAAACCATTTATAAGATCTTCAAATATTTTTGCTGTTTATTTTAATTCATTTGGAATTGACCCTGAATTCCTATTAATTTATCCTGAATTATTTTTTATTCTTTGGAATTCTCTTGAATTTTTTTGGATTCACTTGAATTCTTAGGCAGTTAATCAAATTATTTTGAATTCCCTTAATTTTCTCTAAACCCTTAAATTCTTCTAGATAACTACTATTTTACTGAAATGAATCAAATTAAATGAATTTATCCTGAATTCCTTCAAATTCACCTGAAATTCCTATAAATTTCATAAAATTCTTTTAAAATCAAGAGAACATTAGCCACTTTTTCGATCATAAATTAGTCAGTTTTGGTAATTTTTTCGATTTCATTACGCCAATTTTTGCAAGCAAATTCAGCTCTTACAGCCCTAAGAATAATAAATATAAAATTTAAAAATTTAAATACATTTTTTCCATTTAGAAAAGTTTCTATATTAAAGACATTTGAATAAAATAAATAAATAACACTTTTAATAAAAGATATTTTAAAAAGATTACAATGTTCAACTTTATTATTTTAATACGAAACATGAAAATTTATTTAGAAAAATTTAGAAAATTAAAAAATTCGAAATATATAAATATTATTCAACAGAATTTACAGATAAATAACAAAAATAACTTACCCAGGGATAACGTTGTTTTTTGTAAGTTTGGAAGAAGGGCGTCCAATGAACAATATTTCTGAGCTTCCTCCATCCTGAAGTCTGAAACAAATTTAATAAAAGAATTTAGAATTGAATTATACTTTCTACAAGATTAAAAAACTTTCAATTATTTATTTATTATTTAATGAATAATTGAACAGTACATCAAAAAACTCTTAAATCTTAAGCATACAATTAATATGATACAATTTAACCAATCAATTTCCTGTTTTTAAATTTCGATCTAGGAAATTATCTACAATTAATTACCCTTTGACTTTAAACAATAATCTTCTGAATAGAGAGCCGAAGTTGAAAGTCCTTTTTGTGTGATAAAATGATAATATATAAGGTTAGTACGCTGATTTCATAACATTGTCACATATTTTCAATTATAACATTGAGTTTAACTTGATCTTGGACCTTCATAAGATATAAGAATTAAAAAAATTAATCGTTATGACGCTGTCAATCGTGCAAATTTAAACGTCTTATCACTAAAAAAAGAAGCTTTACGCCAGTAGTTACCGTTTACAGTTATACTGAATTTGTTCCAGCAGAATTCTATTTTTAAAATGCCAGGTAAGAATAGATAAGTCTTGAAGAAAATAAAACAAATGTTTAATTTTCCAAATTGATTTAAAATAATAGCAAAATATTTTTGACTCGTTTGTATAAAAGAAATCCTGATCCCTAGAATTTAATTATATTTTGTTTATAGAACCTTTAACATTAGATTTAAAATTAAAATTTTTTAAACCAAAAGTTCTTAAATTAAGAAGTGCCTCAATTGCAATTCCTTTGTCAATTTTACGTAAACAAATCTGAAAAACTACGAACTGAAAAATTGAAAGAATAAAAAATATTTAACCCAAAAGCTTTTAAATGTGTAATTCTTCAAATGGGAGTCTAGATTTTATAAGAAACCAAATTTGGAAAAAACGTCGAATCAAGGCGACAGAAACCGAAATATTCCGTCAATTGAATAAGGTAAATTTAAGAAGTTCCATTTTAAAAGCTTCCAATTTGGGATGGCTCAAAAGTTTGAAAAATAAAATTGGTTATATTTCACTTTTACATGGCTTTCAAAATTTGCGTGAATTCAAAAGTAACTGAATTTCACAATTCCTTCAAATTCTAGTATCTCCTAAATTTGAAACAGTCCCAAGATTTAAAAATTCAAAGTTAAACTTATTCAAGTTTAGAAGCGTTTCGATTTTAAGGCAATAAAAATTTAATTATTGCTCTCTAAAAGAGCTGAAATTATCATAGTTTTAAAATAAAAAAATATTTAAACTGCTGGAAACACTTAAATGAAAAAGTTTCAAATTTAGACATTTTTTTCTTAGAAACTTAAAAAATTTAGTGGTTCTATCAAAAACCAAAAATGACTAAATAAATATATATGCGATTTAAAATTTAAAACCACGTTTAAACATTCAATTTTTAAATTAGAAAGCTTATCAGAATTGAATTCTATCTACAAGGATCACAGCGCAAAAAAGCTCAAAAAAGAGGAAATAGGGGGATTTTTCACACAAAAAAAGGGAAGACCATGGGAAAGATATAACTTAAAATCTCTAAAATATTTTGGAATTTGTGAAATTTCTTCATATCCTTCAAAATTCTTGAAATCCGTGGAAATCCCTTAAAAAAAATTTAATGTGTTCCCTAAAATTCTCTCGAAATTTGTTAAAATTCCATAAAATCTTAAAAATCTATTAAAAGAAGTATAAATAATTTCAAATTACTTGGATATAAATTAAAATAAATAATTTCATTTGTCTGGAAAAATCGCTTTAATAATATAAACGCGCGCAAGACGTTTTTTCACGACTCTGGTTTTATATTTTTTAATATTAAAAACATAAGCTATTTAAAAATCCGCAACAGTAAGATATAATGTAAAAAACTCTTACTTTTGCGATTCTTCTTAACTGTAAATCTTAACTGCTTCTATAAATATTCTTATTCATATATCGGTAAATTGTAAATAGTAATATTTTTTAATTTTTAAATAAAAAATTCTTTTTTTTTTGAAAAATGTACACATAAATTGTGCAAGCACTAAAACAGTATCTATTTCAAAGTTTTGAAAATGTACGAAGTTTCTTAATAAAAAAATAAAAAATAAATAAAAGGAAAAGGTTTGATTTAATTTGGATAAATATTTACGTTATTAAATATTATATGCTTATTATTATTGGACATCTACTTAAAACGGCATTCAGAAAAGAAATTGTCTTGAACCAAAAAACTGTTTTATTAGATATACATTGAAATCTGGTTCAATAAAATTTTTGTTAATTCAACAAAATATTTGATTGACTCAACCAAATACTGAAGCTAGCAAAAGATTTGGTTAAAACAAACAAATATTTTGTTTTACACATAATAATCATACTATATGGTTGTACCAACAAAAATTGCGTTGATTTAACCAAATCGTTTTCTCAGTGCGCGCTTGAATTTTCCGAAATTTTAATAGTTTTTTAAAATTGTTTATATCCTAGAACTTATTAAATTTGTGTTAAATCACAAAATATAATTAAAATACTTTGTGAATCTTGTAATTATTGTTTAAATTTTGGTCTAATCAAACAAAAATGGTTATTAAATATATATTATTAAAATAATAATCTGTATTGAAATTTGAACTAAAAAGTACTACAACTCATGGTGTCATATTCTACTTTTAAAAATAATAATTTTGTAGATGTAAAATAAAAAATTGTATTTTCAAATATCGTGTATATTTAAAGAGAAAAGATGAATTTAAAAAAGGGGAAACGCAGGTAAATACGGGGAAAAACTGTGAACCCTGTTTCTATATCAAATAAATTGATCATTTATCACTGGATCAAATAAATTAAAAAACAATTTTATTCTCAGAATCGAATATTTTTTAAAGAATCAATTAAAAATAAAACCGTCTTCAAAACCCCGAAAGACCTAAAGATCTCGAATACGCAATCAAACGTGTCTCACGCATTAAATTACCTTCGAATTTGCGTCATCGACATTCGCAAGATCGATTGATCTCCCCGACTGATCAGAATCCCACTCAGAACTTAGATCATCTCCACTGTTTTCGCTCCACTCTAAATTTTGCGAAAATCCTGACGATGGCACGTTCAATAGTTGAAGATATTCCCGATATCCGGGACTAAATGGAACCACCACTTCCGTTTCCTTTTTCACTTCCACCCTCGTCAAATCCTCCTGGGAAGATATCACTTTTGGTGAACTCGATAAGGGCGATGGGCTTCTCGATGATGACGAGGATCGATTCATATTAATGGATAATCTCCTGGAACTTCTTCTCGCTCGAGATCTCGCTATCCTTCTATTTTTCGATCTCCTATCACAATCAAACTCATCAGTACGCAACCCATTCTCCCCAAAGTTCACTCTCGTACAAACGATTGTTGGTATCACTTTCTCAAACGCTTCCTGCATTTTTATCAATTCTTCCTATAACCTACTCTTTCAAATTTAATTCTGCACTTCCAGGTTCTTGGTTCGAAAAACTGTTTTTGCTCACTCGCAGCACAAACTAATTCTTTTATTTCCAGAAGGGATATCCGCGGGATTTGAAAAAGTCTTCGGGTCGGTTCAACGCTTCCGGGTGACTTTGAACGACTGATTATTCGTCAGTGATGGTCCTCTCTCGACTGGATTCACTTTCTAGGTCAGACGACTCGTTTCGAGGAGTCGAAAAAGACAATCTTCTTTCTTGATACCATTTTGAACAGAGACAACCTGCATGTTATCGTCACACTCGCCCGGTTCAAACGACATCCTCCGGAGGACTGAACTTCCAGGTTCCACCTACGTTTCGGCTATTGAGCCCTCTTCTTCTGCCGCTGCTTTGGAGACGATGGAAAGCGCGTGTGCCACTTTTTAATCGCTTCTGACCTCACACGACTAGTTTCGCATCCGGACTGGGCCCCTCGCAAAACCGATTATTTACATTTTTTGTCTTCGTCGCTTTCAACAATAATTTGAGACTCTCCAGTTGTTTTAAAAATAAAAAGAAACACATTTTAAACCAAGCGAAAGCAAAAATCTGCTCTTTTGCTTTGAAAACGTCCAACTGCGTCCAAGTTTGATGAGAAACTTTCCAAATCCTGTTTGTAATTAGATTTTGATTAATTTTTGATGATGGATAATTTGGCTTCTTTTGACTGAGTCGAAATAATACTTGATTTTCAAGTCGCCATTTTCCTTGTGACCGCAACACTCTCATCGGGACTACGTGCGTGAATCACGTAGATCTTATAATCCAAGTTTAATTATCAAATTTTATTTCTCAAAAGCGGTCTGATTAAACATCCCCGGGATGAATTCTGGCCAAGAAAGGTTTTTGTAGATCCGTTTGTTTTAAATACACCTAGTTTAACATAATTTCTATTCGAAAATGGTAGAAATTACTAATGCGGGAAAAACTTGTTGCACTTTGCACTAGCGTTGGTGGCAAGATTTAAAATTGAAGCCGGATGGACGGAAACTTGAGGAGCTTACGATCCCGAGGATGCCTTGGAAGTACTGAATCGCTGGACTTTTGATCATTTCAACGATATTGCAAAAGCGTTCGTGTTTCGATATGTTTATGTGGATGTAGTGGTAGCACAAAAGAGGCGGCGCGATTGTCCCCCCAATGGAAATGCGTCATTGGTAGCCAGCTAATTAACTTACGTACATACGTTAATAGCGCGCCGACGCGACGCGACGATGCGCGTACGAGTGATCCAAATTGATTATAATGATTATATCACTGTAGGTGTGAATAAACATGCACACCTCGCAAAATAAAAAGTAAAAATAAGATCCGATTAAAAATAATGGTTTTTTACTCTTCGAGGAAACTTTTTTGGTTTTAAACTTCATATCCCGAAATGATCTCAAAACAGGAGAAATATGATCATTTTTTTACGCAAATAGGGGAATAATAGGAAAAGGAATTTTTATAGATAAAATTAATAAAAAATAGATGAGGGTCTACATTTAAAGTTTTTATTATTCATAATATACTTCAGCCTTTTTGTTCAGAAATTATTTTTTGAACTAATTTTCTTGTAAACATTGTAATTACAAATTTTCTATGAAAAAGATGAATTTTCAACCCAAAAAGACGAATATTTAACAAAAATGTTGAGTTTTTAAGCTAACAATCAAATCTTTTTGAAAACCTTTTTTCTGTTAAAAACCCAAGAAAAATTAATTTTTAAACAAATACTTAAATCTTCAATTAAAAAAAAGACCAACGAAACAGTTGCATTCACAACTTAATAGTTGAACTTTTAAGCCAAAATGAACGATTTTTCTACAAAACAGGAAAATTTTCAACCCTAAAATAAGAATTAAAAAGTAATCATTTTATTTTCAACTAAATAGTTGAGTTTTCTAACCAAAAAGGCAGATTTTCTACACAATGTTTGAATTTTTAGCCCGAAAACATGAATTTTTAACTAAAAGTCCAATTAAGCCAAACAATTAACTTTTTATCCAAACACGAGTATTTGCATTTTTTGTCCAAAAAAATGAATTTTCTATCAAGAAGACAAAATAGATTTTTAACCAAACATATGATTTTACTGCCAAAAAAGACGAATTTTCAAAAAAATACATGAGTTCTCAACCAAATAGAAGAATTTTCAACTAAAAAGATCAATTTTCAACCGAAACCGGAAAAGATACATTTTCAGTTAGTAAATTAATTTTTATCAAAAAAAAAAAAATAATTTTCAACCAAATATTTAAATTTTCTTGCCAAAATGACAATTTTTCTAGAAAACAGTTAAATTTTTAAAGCAAAAAAAGTTGATTTGCGACCAAATAAATTAGTTTCTACTAAAATTTCGCAATTTTCAACCCAAAAGGTTGAATTTAAAAAAAAATTTCTACCCAAAAAGACTGATTTTATACAAAACAGTTAATTTTTCAACCCAAAAATATGAATTTTCAACTAAAAAGTCCACATTAAACCAAACAGTTAACTTTTCAAAAAGTTCAATATTCTACCAAATTGTTGACGTTTCAAGTAAAAAAGATGATTTTTGTACAAACCAGTTACATTTTTATCCCGGAAATGTAAATTTTTGATAATAAAGTAAAATTTCATAAAAATAGTTGAATTATCAAAAAATGATCAATTTTCAACTAAAATCGGAATACTTAAATGTTTAGTTCAAAATTTTTTAAAAAAATTTGTTTTAACAAAATAATTAAATTCTTAAGTAAAGAGACGAATCTTCAAACAAAAAAAATATTTTTAACAAAATAGTTCAATTTTCAACAAGGCGGTTGAGTTTTTAAACAAAAAAGACAGTGATTTTAAATCAAACAGTAGAATCTAAAACACAAAATTTCAAAAAAGTAGTTGAATCCTCAACCAAAACAGAATATTTTTCTAACAGACAGTTGAATTTTGATCCAAAAGAGCTAAAGTCTCAAATGAAAATAACAAATTTTCAACCAAGAAAGATTTTACAGTCAAGTAAGAAACCAAATTACAACCTAATTGTGAAATTATTATGCCAAAAAGGCGAATTTCCCAAAAAACTTTTTTAGACAATAGTTGAATTTGAAAAATAAGTTAATAAATTTTCAACCAAAAGATATGAATACCGAACCAAGAATATAATAGTATACTTTTCAATTAAAAATAATCAAATGTTTCAGAAAAAAAATTACTATTCTGCTTTTTGCTACTTTCTACTTCTTTTGTTTGCTTGTTGTTAATTGTTCAATGATCAAATTTTTCATATATATTCAATTGAAGATTTTTCCGAGTTTTAAGCATGGATACTTAGAATTATTTAATTATAAATGATCTCGAACTTATTTATCTCAACGTTGATCAAACCACTCGATTATTAACTTACCTTTTGAAATTGTAGGATTTGGAACGATTTATATTTAAAACAACAAACTATTATTAATGGTTCAAAATATACTACAAAAAAATAAAATATTTTACAAAAAAAAAAAATATTACAACTACTTATTTTTAATTGAAACGGAACAATTAAACAATTTTAATTTCGCAATATACACTTTTTAAGTTTTGAATCTCAAAATACACACTTTTGAATGTTAAGGCTTAAATATTTCCAAATTAGAATGAATTATTTTGCAGCTATTTAATGAAAGCTTTCAATAATTTCAAATTGTAATTGATTGCCTCATGATCGCTTTTAAATTCAGATTGTTTAATTTATAATGTCAAATTTTAAAGCAACATACAATAGATTTATAAGTTTTCAAAATCTAGATAGGAGCGAAGGAACCAATTTCCAAAAGGCGCAAAATATTAAATATTCCAATTTAAAAGAAACTGTGGTTTAATTCCTTAAAATTTGAATATCGTATCAATTAAAAACTTTTAAAAATAGAATTTAGTTTTAGGATTTTAAGGGTTTTTAGGATTTCAAGGTTTTAGCGCTTTAGAATTATCAGGGTTATTCTTTATGAATCTTCTTCAAATATTTTCTAAAATCTATCTCCGGATTATTCATTCAAGACTACTTAGAAAAAGAACGTTACAGTGATTCTCGGGGTGTTCCAAATGACGCGTGTACTTTCCTAAAAAAATTCCGAGTGTTTGAAAGTTAGTCATAATTGGTGACGCAAAGAAAAAAGTTTGAAAACACATAGGAAAAAAATGATGGAAAATACCCGTATAAATTGCTGTAAAATAGTTCTAAATCATTCACAAAAGCAGAATATTTTATTTAAATAGGATATCAATATCGTACCGAAGGAAAACAAGTTGTATGTTTATAATTAATATTTTTATAAATATTTAAAAATTCAATAAAAATTTAATTGCTTGAAGAATCTTACAACATAAATAAGAGTTGAATTATTTATGTTATGAATGTTCCGCTTTCACTTAAAATTTAAATGAAACTTTAGACTGTAATTCGCCAATCAGATTGCTCATATATGTTTTAAACAGATGCAGTCGACCTGCAGGCGGTTTTCAAATTATATTCGGTTCAGACATTCAGATTCGTGCCACAAAAGAATTTTTTAACTTGAGTACCTTGGAGAATTATTTATTTTTGTCCTATTTGAAGTTCTTATTTGAAAAATAAATAAATTTGAAGGTGACTTTTAACTGAAATAACCATTATTATTTAATTTTAATCTTTAAATTAGGAAAAAATTATTACAGGGTGACACATGTTATACAAATTTAAATAAATTTATTTCTATTTCTTATGAAGAATGTTTATTTACTTATGTGTAATTTATTTATTTTATTTATTTACAATAAAAGATTGGTTTGTGAAAACATATTGTTTTCATGAAACCATTCAAAATTATTAAAAAATTTCAAAATCTTTAAAGACTAACGTTCCTTTAAATTTTTTAAAAATATATCTTAAGATTTGAAATTATTCGAAATTTTAAATGTGTTTCCCGCCTCGAATTTGTATTCCCGGTTTTTATTTTTATCTCCCTGGATTACTTTGTCGATTTTTTCCTAATGCCGCTTACAATGATAATTTTTAAGACTGCTTAATTCAAATTTTCAGAAATTGCAGACGTACCTATTTCGACAACCGCTATTGTGTCTAGTATTAAAAACGAAAGCCGCACGTACACATTCTTAGCTTATCATTTATTCATCATATCATCATATTAAAAAAAAAACATTGACTGCGCAAATAGAAAAAGAAACTTCAAATTTATAATCCTTGAATATATTATTCAAGTAATTTATTTCCGCAACCATATTTTTTTACCGACAAAAAAGTAACTTTCGATTATATTAAACAGTTCTTGAATGAAACTGAACTCTTCAGTGATAAAAAAGGGGAGAAACAAAATAAAAAAGGAATAAAAAGGACAGGAATATACTGCAGCCGAAAGTCAAATACAACCTCAGAATAAATTTGCATATGTGGATCGTGGATTTTTTAATCTAGACGATACTCGTCGAATACTGTAATACCTTCATAGTCACTTTTGTCGTTCTGAACACACATCTGGTCGAAATATCTGATAATTAGCATAAAAAGTCAAGATAAAAGGTAAACAAAAAAATAGTACCAAAGACAGTTTAAGGTATCAGATTCCACTATGTTAATTCTGCCTTTTCATTTGAATAAGAAAAGTACATCCGTGTAAACAAAAATAAAAACATGTGTAGAAAAATCTACTGAAGGTTTTAACCCTGACACTGTAAACAGGGGTCCATTTGACCCAGACGAAATTTACTTACCTCGGTTAGTCCGACGTTTATATGCAATTATTTGTTTGAAAATGTTTTTTAACCTGTAACTTTTCGACTGATTCATTAAGTAAAAGGTTTAATTCTAGCGTATAAATTTTGCCAGATTTTTTCGATCACATTAACAAATAAAAAAATCCCTTGGGTTCTATTGACCTCCGTTTACAGTGCGAAGGTGCCAAAAAAACGTTTACCGGGATATTGTTAGTACTGGTATTCAAACAGATCGAAGGTGAGAAAGGTTTCTTTTATATAATTAAATTCTGAAATTTGTTATCGTTATTTGTATTTTGTTAATTTAGAACAAATAAAAATTGAAAACGTTAAAATTGATCTTTCTTTTTAGAGAATTAAATTTTTTAGAACTTTTAAAGGATTCATATTTTTGATAAAATATAATCTTTTGATATTTGCGATTAAGGAAATGTTAAAACCTAAAAGGCTTTTAGATTTCAAAGTAGAATATAAAAAATTATTAAAGGTTAAATATTTAATACTAATTCTAATTCATTCAAATGTGAAAATCCTGCAATTTTATAGGCTTTGGAATTGCAAAATCCGATGTAATCTTAAAGTAGCTCAAATTACTTATATAGAAATAAAAAACTTTGAATTTTAATCAATTGAAAATTTTCTAGGAATATTAAGAATATTTTTTTATTCTCTTGAAAGCTTTTAAAGTTCTTAAAAAATTTATATTTTTAATATTCCACGATCTTCATCTAAATGAACAAACAGTAAGTCTTTACAAGTTTGACATTATTTTTTTATTTTTTCAACATCTCTTTATATCTCTCAAACTTATTCGAATGTTGTCTATAATTGTTTAATCTTTCGGGAATTAGTCTTTAAAAACTTCCATATTCTTTTTAGAAATGTTAGGAAATAATTTAAAATTTGTTGAACTCTTTTTTAATTTTCTCTTAAAATTCATTTTTTTAAATCAAAAATCATTTGAAATGTTCTGAGAAACAATAAGAATATTTTTTTTATATTCTTTAAATCTTTTAAAGTACTTAAAAAGCTTCTTAATAATAACTCTTCACTCTTACTCTAATTTTTTCTAAAATTTTGTTATCTTGCTAAAATGAAAATTCATGCATTAAAATCGACTACATATATTCTTTTTCGAAATTTTAAGAAATAATTTCAAATGTTTTGAAATCTTTTTTAATTTTCTCTTAAATATTATTTTTCAAAATATAAAATAATTTAAAAATTTTTCTGGAATTTTAAACAAATTATAAAAAGCTTTTCCAATAACAAAGAAGAGAAATATTAATCCAAATAGATAAAATTCATACTTAAAAAATACATTTTCCACCATAAAAATAAATTTTTAACCCAGAATATTAATTCGCTTTCAAAAGGTTAATTTTTAACGAAATACATGAATTTTCAAAGAATGTTCAACCAAAGAAATAAGTTTATAACCAAAAAGGGGAAATATTCACCAAGAAGATCAATATTCTACCACGAAATACGAATTTATAACAAAAAGCCACGATTTTTTAACCAATCAATTGCATTTCTAATTGTAGAAGATACATTTTCAGCCGAGCATGAAATAGTTATATTTTTAATTAAAAAAATTAATATATAATTTAAAAAATCAACAAAATACTGAAATTTTTGTTTTTGTCTATTGGTCTATATCAATATTTTTTTTAAATATTGATAAATCTTAAGATTGTGAAAAAATGTCTCTATCTCCCCTGGGATCTGAACCCAGGACCTTCAGATTTCCGGTCTAATCCCAGCGGAGATAGAGACATTTTTTTCACAATCTTAAGATTTATCAATATTAAAAAAAAAATATTGATATAGACCAGTAGACAAAAACAAAAATTAACATCTAAAATTAATTAATACATATCTGGTCAAAAAACCTAAGATCAACAATAAAAAAAATACTGAAATATTTAACAAATATTAGTTGAAGTTTCTACTAAAAAAGGATCAATTTTCAATAAAAATGGAATATTTAAATTTATACTTATAAAAATTAATTTCCCGCGACAAAATGTATGTGGCAGTGGGGCCACAAGGCCGAAGTGAAACTTTACGTGCGCTTCGTTGAGTAGTGGGGAGATCTCATAAAAGGTGAGTGCAGAGAGGGGGGGGGGGTGAGAGAGCATATGCATGATTTGCTTAGCGTGGGAATAGTGGGAATATGGAAGAGGTGTCTTTAGAGCAATTGCGAATCACGAGACAAAAAGGAGACGCGATTACAGAGAGAAGGCGTAGTAAGTATCTTTGTAAGAGGAGCGGGGGGCACTTCCGTTGGTGCGTTCGGTCGGTTTTTTCCATTCGCTCCCGTCCCAAAAGAAGTTTCACTTCAAAAACAATCTTCAACTAAAAAACGATCAATTCCAAGATTTAAAAAATTACGTTTTAACCAGAAAAGACAAATTTTAAATAAAATACATGAATTTTCAACCAAGTAGTTGTATTTGCAACCAAAAAGCATCAATTTTCAACTTAAAAATGAATACTTGAATTTCAGCTTCAAAAATTAAATTTCAACCAAACAAAATAGCCTTCAACAAAATAGTTAAGTTTTCAAACAAAGAGAGTAATTTCCAATCAAAATGATGAAACTTCAAACAAAACAAAGAAATAAATTTTTAACAAAATAATTCCATTTTTAACGTAGGAATTGAAAGTTTTAGAAACAATTTTTTTTTAAATACGTGTTCTTAGCTTGAAAGTTTAACAGTTTGTTTGATATTTTTTTGTTTCTTGTCTGAATTTTTTTATTCAGTGACTCGAATTATTCCTAAAATTGGCTTAAAAATCTTTTTGAATATTTTCTATAAATTAACTTTTATTAATTTTAGTTAATTTTAATTTACTTTTTTACTTTTATTTCAAAATCTTAAAAAATCTACATTTTTCAATAATTTTTGAAATATTGAGATAAGGAAACCCAGAGATAGGGCTCCTTGATATATTCCTTCCGAGAATTGTCGCCCCGCCACAAGTAGGAGTAAAAGGAGCTGCTACGAAACGGTCCTCTATCTGGGTAAATCCCCAACTCCCCCAGCCTTAAAACTGACCCAGGCTCAGAGTTTCACTGTAATTAAATACTTTCCTAACTTTTTTTTAAATCCTGCAAAAATGAAAAAACTTCGAAAGTGTGAAAAATTTTATAAATTACAGCTTGATATCAAAATTTTAAGGACATAATTATTAAACTTATATAAAAAAGCACATAATTATATTAAAAACAATTAGCACGTGTATGAACTACGACCTTCAAGCAGGGCGCATGTCGCTATACACTGTTATATACTTGAGCAGATGCCGCTATACTTTGTTAATACTGGAGTGGCGAGAAGGGGAGAATTGGAAGAAGCGAAGGAGAGATAGCGTTGCCCTAGAAGCGTTACCGTTACCCACTTTCGCGAGTGCACACCGCGCCATAAGAAGTTATCATTTCAAAAACATTTTCCAATTAAAATGTTTTCTCCTATGAATAATGTTTATAAACATTCAGAAATACATTTTATCAAGGGGTTACGAATAGAATCAATTTAATTAGATAAATGAAGAAAAGGATAAATATTTTTTTAGTTCTCACAAAAAGTCCCTCATTTTGCTCAAATGGTACTGAGAGTGTGAGGTCTGGAATTTAGTTGAAATCGCCCTGAAGAAGGCCTGGAATTTGAAAAATGAAATTCTGTAGCAACTCTGATTCTATTTGATTAATTTCTCTCGCTTCGAAATTCCGAACCATTCGCAGTTGGTTCGTTTGATTACAGCAATTGTGGTGCTCCACTTTAATTGCAGTTGTCAACCCGGCTTGAATAATGAATATTACTGAACATAACGCAATGTGCCGAGGAACGCGAGGACAGAGGACACACTCGTTTTTTAATTGTTTGGTACATGAGCTACAACCGAGTGCCATTATATGTTTTTCCAGCTGATACAATGCCTATTCAGGCATCGCAGGAGTCATTAGAAGATCTCAGGAATTCGAAATAACCTCGAATCGAGTGGCAACTGGCAAGACACGGTAATAATCCGTCAGTAGTCAGTAGTCAGTACAAGTACCAGTACCAGTACAGTCTTTTGCTTTTTCCTTGCACGTACCGAGCATTCAAGTGGCGTTTTAAAAAGAAGGAAACTTGATGTCGTTTTGCCTCTCAAACATTTTAAGTACCCAACCTGTTCAAAATTAGTGGCTTTTATGAAGAGGAGTGTTAACAAATTAATTTCAATCACACTTTTATTTTTTTTCTGTCTCAGAAACGCCTGTTACGCATTATTACAGGGTTGCTTCAAAATCCCAATTTCAAAATTCCCTCATTTTTAATTGACCAATTTGTCATGTTCTCAGTCCGTTCAAAAATTTTTCTTTTAGTTATAACGACAACCTTACCCCTGGGAGATCAATAATGTTAATTAAAAAAAAATTTTTCTCTCTAAATTTATTTTAAAGAACTTTAGTGACAACAGTTAAAGAGTTGTAGTTCAGAACTAGATAACCAACGTTTCTTTTTATCGAGAATGAATTTCTTCCATAGAAAATTTCTAAAAATATCAACTACACATTGTGGTAACAGATTTTTTCAAAGTAACATTTTTTATACATTAATTTGTTTAATTTATTCCATATTGCATTTAAAATTTAGTTACAATTTGAACATAGTAATTTTTTTTCAACCTCTATATATATATACCTCTATATATTTCTTAAATTTATTATCATTTATTAAAAACAATATTTTTTTATCGCGTTTAAAAAAAAGTCTGTCATACTGTGATATCACGATATTCAATTTTGATTTTCACAGAACCGAATCTTTTCTGGGATCAAACCTTTTTTATTTCCATTCAAGATCCCCATATCTTAGGAGCAAGTTTTGATTTGACCACAAATTAAAAATCAAGTTTTAATCGTTATAAGATAAAACCGATTTTGAAAAAAATTAGAATATATTTCTAATTAGAACATGATTACTCTTTTTACAATTTTAATTGGGAAAGCACCCGAACGGCAATCGGAAGTTCTGTGGTTCGTTTCCCAGTGAAGCGATCTTTAGAAGATCTTTTTTCAGAAAAATATAACTTAAAAAACTAATGAAAATTTAATCTCAAAAGTCTTCGTCGATTTTCTCGGAATGAGTCAACTTTTTTTTTACACCAAACTTTATTTACTTTCTTGTATTCATGAGCTCAATATCTCCAAAGTATGATTTTATTTTTTGTTTAAACTGAAAATTGCACTTTTTTATAGTGATTTTCATTCAAACTTGTCTTAATTTCCGGTTCCTGTCACTTTGAGATTGTAAACTTTCACATTCTATTTCTCGGAACGCGATAATTTTTTTTTATCAGACTTTTATGCTTCAATTCAGAAACATAGATCGGAAGTTAGACTTTGTTTTATAATAAATAGTGATTTAGATTTTAAAGAAGGATTTTTCGCACTTTTGAAAAATTCCAATTTTGTTGGTTATCTAGTTTTGTACTGCCATACTCCAGTTATACGCATTTTTATAAGATATCATACAAAAATTACGTAATATCTACGTTATATACATGAATTTTCAGCCAAATAATTGAAATTTTAAAAGGGATTTCCAATCTAATAGTTGAATTTACAACTGAAGAAGATACATTTTCAATCAAACATGCAATAATACTAATAATTTAACCCCAATAATTAAAATAATAATTAAAATGTTAGAAAAACAAATTGTCACCAGAAAAAACACGAATTTTTCACTACAAATTTTAAAGAAAAGAAACGAATTTCTAACCAAAAAGATGAACTTTTAACTAATGAAATTAATTTTCTAACATGATTAATTTTTAACATAATAGTTAAATATTGAACTAAGAAGAGTAAATTTCTACACAGAAATACTGAATTTTCAACAAAAAATAGAATGGTTAAATTTTTCGTAACAAATTTTTTTTTTAGCAAAAAAACAACTAATTTTTTTACCAAAAATATCAATTCTGACTAAAAAGATTAATTTTATAACAAAATAATTGCAAGAATTTTCACCTAAATGTATGAATTTTAAAGAAATTTTTAATCAAATAGTTAAATTTTCAATCAAAGAAATGAATTTTCAATCAAAACGATAACTGAAAAAATATTTTTCCAGCCCAATATGGAATAATTATGTTTTCAGCGAAAAAATTAATTTTGAAAAAAATAAACAATTTTCAACTAAATGCTTAAAGTTAAAAAAAAGGCTTTTCAACAAAAAAAAAATATTAAAATACTCAGTCAAATATTAGTTGAAATTTCTATTAAAAAAAGGATACATTTTCAATAAAAAATGGAATAATTAGAATTATACTTAGGAAAGTTAACATTCCGCAAAAAAATCAACAAAATAGTTGAATTTTCAAACAAAGAGATAAACTTTTAATTAAACTGATGAATCTTCATCTACAAAAATGATTTTTTTACAAAGTAATTCCACAGTTAATGTAGTAATTGAAAGTTTTGGTTACAACTGTTTTGTAGAAAATGCATCTTTTTGAAACTTTTCGAAAATTCTTTTAAAACATGAATCTTCTTACGAAACTTGCAGTTTGTTTGATATTTTTTTTCCTTCTTGGCTGATAAATTTTTTTGGCTGAAAAGTCAATTATTTTGTTAAAAACTCTTATTTTTTATGAATTCAATTATTTTTAATTTAAAATTACAATTTCTGTTTATGATTCATAAAATATGCATTAAAAAATTTGTAAAAAAGAAAAGGGATCTTGATTCACCATTCTCGATTTTAGGTGTTTTCGGGAATTTTGAAAATTTACGGAACAAAAAGAGAACATTCGTAGCATTCAGAAAAAAAAACATTTGTTTTACCAATCACTCAAGTATTCTAAATTAATTATTAAAGAAAAAGAACCAGACATATAAATCATATAAATTAAAGAAAGTCCAGAGTGAAAATGGTATTTGAAAAAATCATCATATTATGATTAAAGCAGAACTAAATTTAAATATATGACTCATGTTTTAAAATTATTTCTTCCCTTAAAATCGAAATGGACCATGAAAACTTGAAATTTAAAATAGTTTACATATTATTTTTTTCCGTCAGTGAAAATAATAAGCAGGATATTAGAATTAAAAACGACTGATTTACTGATCCAGACATCCCAGTCAAAATATTCCAGAGTGAAATCACTTTTTTGGATGGAAGCCAATTGCTGGATCACATTCTAATTTAATAACACATTTGCATCAAATGGTATTTGATTTTATGAGTAGTATTATATTCGACGACCCATTCTATTTTAGTAGTAAACAAACTAATAAAGTTAGCTTTTTAAAATAAATAAATTGAAATTGCAGATGAAGCTTTTTCCCATTTAACAAATTTTTAAAAGTAGCAGAAATTAGAATTTTTTTAAATCTCTTTTTTAGTGCCTTATCTCAACAGCACAGGAATAAATCTTTTCCATCCCATTATGCTTAAAAAATACCTTCATACGATCGCCACGCGCTCTGATAGTCGCAAGTCTTCGAGAAAGACTTGTTCCCATATCGAAATCACGTGCACGTCTTACACATAAAACTTTCAAAGTACGACAAAGAACATTATTTAAAAGTGAATTTATTATTCTTATCTTCGCAAAGATAAAAACAAATCTTTAAACACATCCGATTTCATTTCGAGAGATTGTACCACTGAAATTCAAAGAAATTTTGAATTTCCTTTTTAAGAAAAAACCCTCTATCACGACTTGAATATATGTAAAGAGAATTTAATGAAAAAAAAATAATTTTCTGTAATACCTATATTCATAAATTAATTAAATCAAACTTAATTTTTATTAATTCAACTCTTATCAGTATACGTCCAACTATATCAGTACAAATGTCCTTTTTAATGGTTAATTTAATACTTGTTTCTCATTTTGCATTATATTTTATTCTTAGCCAGCCTGAAAAATGTATATCATTCCAATAAATTTATATTATTACCATTCATGATATGCATTATTATTTATTACGATTCAAAGAAAATCTAACCGTCCTATCTACAAATGATTAATAACAAATTTATAGATCTTTTTGAAGCGGATAACTTTAGTCTGTTAATTTTAGTTCGTACCTTGTGTAGTTTTGCGAGAAATTTAATTTTTAAATTTTGAATATTATTTTTTATGATTAAAACAAAAACTGCGTGTCTTATCAAAAATTATTCATGACAAAATGAATGAGTTTTCGTTATTTTTTGCCGCTTGTCCAAAACTTTAATTTTTTCACCAGAAAAAAAACAACTAAAATTTCATACAAAAATATAGGCCTGAGTAAAGAGCGTATAGTGCAATAATTGTTTTGTACGACTATTACCACCCAGCACAATTTTTATATTTTAACTAGATTTTCACGAAAAAATATAGTTCTGAGTGAAACGCGTAGACGACAATACATTTTTTGCACTCCTAGCTAAATCCACCGCAACTATCAGATTTTCGAAATTCAAATCTTGTACAATTTTTTTTGTGATGTCACAAAAATGGTTATTTTTTTAATGTTGGCTCAAATTTTGACTTAAAAAAAAATAGTTCACAGCTAAATTGAACACAAACCTAGCTCAATTCAGTACCATTTTTTTGTCGAAAAAATGGCGTTTCTGGCCTGGAAAAGTTTTTTTTAATTTTGATTTCAATTTTGATTTTTTTGAAAAAACTTTTGCGTCAGGATGAAATACAAGCCTAGCACAATTCAGCACAATTGTTGTTTTTTCGAAAATACAAAATGGCGTTTCTGGCCCTGAAAGCTTTTTTTTAATTCTGGCTAAAATATTCTCCTTTTTTTTTAAATCGATTAGGGCACAATCGGCTAGCTAACGCGGACCTCTCTGTCACATATCTTTATTCAAACAACCTTATATAATCGTGTTCGCAATAAAATTATCTTTATTTTGATATAAGGTTTATTGCGTAAACAGATTGGTGCAAGATACTAATATCAACTTACCTCTTTATACCTGACAACCCAATAGTTACGATGGGAAAAAAAAGACAACGCAGTTTTTTGGATTGCTGACTACGAATCTGTTATTATATTTTTAAAATTCAAGATAGCGGACACAATATAGCTGCCAAAATTTTCAAAAAATTGTTGAATTTTTATGAAGATATTTAAATGAAAAAAACAACGAGATTCCCAGGCAGCTAAAACATTTATTTTAACGCCTAGCAATGAAATGGATAAAATAAGTAAGTTACATGAAACTGTAACAGTATAATCAAAACAAAAATGTTCAAATTTCAAAAAATGTGGTTCAAGGACACAGAAAATCTGTAAGATGTGCGATGCACATTCATGCACACCCTGCTTTTCAATTTATCATAAATAAGTTAGAATCTTATAATAAGTTTTTGGATTATTGGTTATAAAAGGTTTTATTATAAAAAAAATTAATAAATATAAATTTTTTTGAAAAATTTGCAAAAATTAAAAAAAAATAAAGAGGTTTTCTTTATTGCGTTTAACTCCTCGTGGTGAAAGCCGGGCAACGACCCATAATATATGTCAACTAAGAAACGCGACCCATAACCTCCCAATTCATAATTTCATGAAAATTGAACAATTTTTTGAAATATTTGGTAGCCATATTGAATCCGCCATCTTGAATTTTGAAAATATGATAACAGAATCGTATTAAGCGACTCAAAAAACCTCCCCTATACGAATTTTCATGAAAATTTATCATTTTTTAAAATTTTTTGGCAGCCATATTTGATCCGCCATCTTGAATTTTAAAATCTGATAACATATTTGTAATTAGCAATACAAAAAAACCCTCGATAAAACTTTTTATGAAAATTGAACAATTTTCGAAATTTTCGGAAACCATATTGGATCTGACAACTTGAATTTTGAAAATCTGAATAAGTAAGGTGAAATATTATACTAAGTTTTTGGATTATTGATTACAAAAGGTTTTATTATGAAAAAAATTTTCAAATAAAAAAAAATTTTAACATAAAAAAATTAAAAAAAAGAGACTAGGCATTGTTTATTGCATTCACCTCCTCGTCGTGAAAGCTGGCCAACGACATATAGTATATGGCGGCTAAAAAAGGAGACCCATTACCTCCCAATTCATATTTTCATGAAAATTGAACAATTTTTGAAATTTTTGGCAGCCATATTAGATCCACCATCTTGAATATTGCAAATCTGATAACAGATTCGTAATCACAATCCAAAAAACCCCTCCTTACAAATTTTTATGAAAAGTGAAACATTTCCGAAATTTTGGGCAGCCACATTAGACCCGCCATCTTGAATTTTGAAAATCTGATTGCAGATTCGTTATCAGCGAACCAAAAAACGCCCCTATACGAATTTACATGAAAATTTAACAATTTTTTGAAATTTTTGGCAGCCATACTGGTTTTGCCATCTTGCATTTTTTTAAAGTCTGACAGCAGATTCTCAATCAGCGACCTAAAAAACCATCTTGAACTAATTTTTATCAAAATTGAAAAAAATGGTTAGTGCAGGAAAATGTACCGTAAAAATAAAAAAAATTTGGAATTTAAGCCGCAATATTGGATGCCGCCATGTTTAATTTGAAAAAAACTGCCACTAAATTTTGAAGGTTAGAGTTCATGGACACTTTTAAAGCAAAAATCAACAAAATCTACCGATAATTTCGATCCGAAAATGACAAATGAAACTTTTTTTTTATTCGACAATTCGTGTTTTTTGTTAAATAAACAAATATATCTTTTCAAATATGCATT
>JAAAKG020000984.1:0-21848 GCA_010014905.2 Druon quercuslanigerum
TGACCATTTCTTTAATGTTAAGGTTTTTTTTTATTTTTTGGGGGGGGGGGGAGGAAGGGGGGGGCCAGAAGGGGGTTATGGATGGTGCGCTACCCCCCCCCCCCCCCCCGAGATTTAAGAAAACAAATTTAAAATATGAAAATTGGTATTTCAGATACATAAAGTTGTTAAGGCCTCTTAATTTTCCTCAACAAATTTTAGCTCCTTGATCATCTATCAGACCTTATTTTTAGTTCCTGGATCATGGCTATACTGATTGTAGATAGCAACACATGTCAGGGTTGTGCGAAAGTGGATAGATTAAAAAGAAGCGGCAGATTTCAAGGATTTCTAATTTTTTTCATGTACAGCGTTTTATCCTGAAGAGGCCGAGCATAAAGTACTTTTCTGAATTTTTGAACCACTTAGCCCCCTTTTTTAATTTTTCGGACTAAATTTTTCTCGCCAATTTTTTCAGGGGTTATAAAAAATAACGTAGGATGATTTGGAGTGTGGCAGGGTTTGTTTAAATCTTACTGTTTCTTATAAATTAACAAGTATTCTAATTTAAAAACAAAAACAGTTCAAATTAACCAAAAAGAATGAAATTTGCAACAAAGTGCTGAAATCCTAAAAAAAAAAGACTTTTTCGTCAATTTAAAGAAAAAAATTTCATCCAAAATGTAGAATTTTAAACCAAATATTTGAATTTTCAACTACAAACAATAATTTTCTACCAAGCGGGCAAATTTGAAACAAAATACATACATGTTTGACCAAATTGTTGAATTATCAACCAAAAAAAATTATTGTTAGACTAAAAAAGATCACTTTTCCATCAAAAATGGAATAGTTAAATTTAAATGTAAAAAATAATTTTTAATTTAGAAAAGGGAATTAATTAAAATACAAATAATTTTAGATGAAAAACAATATCAATATCCAAAATTGTTAAGAAATTCTAAATCTCGTTCAAATTATAATGATATATGTTTGAAAGTACCAATTTTTTTTGACAACCAGCACTAACTCTTACCGTAATTGTTCAAGCATATAAATTTTATCATTTAGAACAACAATTATTGTATTTAAATCGAATGATTTTTGTTTAAAAATAATAATTTTAAGTGAAAAATGAACTTAACCTAAAGTTGCTGAAGAATTGTAAATGTTTCTTGAAGTCTATAATAATTATTTAGTGAAAATACGACTAATTTTTTACGACGAACACTAACAAAGCAGAAAATTCTTTAGAATTGTAATTTTTTTCGAAACTTTATGATTTTATATTAAATATATATTCTTTTTGTTAAATACTAATTTTCATGAAAAGCACCTGCATAAAACATTCCGGTTTTCATTAAAAACAAAAGAAACATATTTATCGTAATCTTTGTGGGTGATTCTGAACCAATCTGTTTAGATTATTACATTTCCCAAATCGGAAAGGAAACAATCCAAAAAATTTTAATTTATTTTAAAAATTTCCAAATATTTAATACATTCTTTTTACAAAAAGTTAAATAAAAAGATTTCTTTCAAGAAATTGAGGTAAACATATTTGAACTTTATACAAAATGAGCATGAAAAAGATTCACAAATAAAAACCAGGCTTCCAAATTACCTCACTTTTCGGCTTATTAGAGACAAAAAAATAACAATTGAAAAAAGTGGGACAAAAAAGGAAAAAAATCAACCTCTCACTTTTTCCTTTCTCCGTATTTTTTATACTACTAGGGAACCAACATGTTTCGGGGCGAATATAGATCCCCTCATCCAGGATTGTTTAAAGGAAAAATAAAAAGTCCGTTTAATAAATTCTTATGCTGCTTAAAAATCATAATACCTGGAATTCAAAACAGATATATTCAGATTTTTCTTCTCTGAAAAAGGGATGCAATAAGATTAATAAAAAAATCGATTCTTTACGCGATGAGAAATTTCATTTCCTAGGAAGAATCCTGCAACCTCGAATATTCTAAGCGTGATGCTAAAGGTGATACGAGTACCGGGTGTTCACGTTCCATCAGTGACGTCAGCGAAGCCGGTATCTGCAAAAATGTAAAGATCGTACGCCCATCACATTATCCCGTTATATTCTTACTTCATAAATTTATAATTGGTATATATTTTCGCTTATTTGAATATTTTCCAACATTTTCACCGAAGATAATAATCTATTCACTCATTATTCAGATATATTTATTGTTTTTACTTCTGATTATAGCTATTTTTATTACTCTCGTGTTACACTTTACATAATTTGAAAATTGCTCCTACAAATACTGAAATATTTAGTAGGAATTCCCGTCCGAAAATAAAGATAAAACATGGAAGATCTTTATTTCACGTTGTATGCTTTAGAGAAAAAAATGTATTTTTATACACTTTCCGAAAACTACTAAAAATTTATATTTTCATGTGAGAGTTTATATACAAAATTTTTGTATTTGCTTTGGTTTTGAATTTCAGATAAATCAACTCGTAATCCTTTCGAATTGTTTAAAATACCCTAAATCATTTGAGATCCCTTAAAATCTTTTGAATTCTCGTTTACATTAAAAATAATTGCTATATTGTTAATACGTTGATTAAAAAAAAAGAATATTACATAAAAAGAGGGGGTGGGGTCACAAAAATCTTACGAATCCTTCTAATGGTTGGGGGAAGGTGGTCGAAAATTTCAAAAATCCTTCTTACGCAGTTAATTGACTAAGAGAATAAAAAGAGGGCCTGTGGACTACGGAGGACCTAAAAAGGTCTTATTTGTACATATAAAATTAACAGATTCTAAACCCTGAATTTAGTCCTTAGATAGGTCTTGCAAATGAGTGTTAGAAATTATAGGAGGCTCAGAAGAGGGCTAAAGTATATCGAACGGGATTTAAAAAGGACATGGAGGGCTAATAAGGACTAAAGAAGGCCTTATTTAGAAACATGTAGGGTTAAAGTAGGCCAAAATTTCGATTTGGGAAATATCTAGTTGAGTTGAAGTTTGATTAGACTTGTTAATGCAATTTTCTTGAAAGCTCATATGGATTGAAACTACACATGCATATACGAAGTACGTCAAGTCCCGAAATATACTAGATCTCTGTATTATCAGGCTATACATAATGTAAAGGAACTTCATCATCTCATTAACATTTCATTAGCGTTTCAACGCGTCTTACGTTGGTCCGGTTTATGTTATCACAAATTTGAAGCGAAAAATGGAATTTAACAATCTGGTTTAGGACATGTGATACTCACCATCTGAATTATATCAGTTTCTTTGACATTTTTTGTAAATTAATAAATTTATGTGACTGACACTTTAGGAAATGATAAAGATCATGAAAACGAATGAAATCAACGAATCATAATTATTATCGTGAGGGTAAACTCGGGGAAACTGATGTGACTCATATGCTAATTGTCACATGAGATGAAATTTCATAAGTCTTCTCCAGTACTCATCAATGTCACATCTGCAAAAAAGATTTATTGCTTCTGTTTATTTAAAAAAAGCTTATTATTCCGGTAAGAGCGAGTATTAGTCTTAAGTAAACATTCATTTTTTATTATTTTTTCACATTTTTATTTCGTTGGTGCTATATTCAAAAGAATAAAACCGTCCTGACATTTTTATTTTGGCAGAGTGGCCGCAGTTCAAGGAAAATTCAGGGAAAGGACAGGGACTTTAAAGTAACTTTTAGGGACTTTTTTAAGAAAAAATTGTACAGCCATTTGCCATCATTTTGAAAATGAAAATATCACTTTAGTCACTTTTTAGTCAATAACTTAATTCAGGTCAATCTCTTTTTCTGAATTTTCTACATTCTTTTACAAAATTATTAGAGTATTGTAAAACATGCCAAGAACTATTAACCAGATTTTAGATGACCTTAAAAGATCTTAGCATATCTTTAAAAATTCCAAGGAGCCTAAATAGGTTTAAGGCATTTTCAAGAGATTATTAATTATTCAAAGAATTTCCTTTAATTCCAAAAAATATGAAACGATTTTATACGACCTATAAGGTTTAAGGATCATTTTAACTGTTTCAAGGAATTTTATCACATTTTTTGACGATTTCAGGAAATATAATTACAATTCATGTAATTTCATGCGATTTTATATTATTATATTATAATATATCATATATATTATTCATATTATTATTAAATTTCAAAAAATGTATTCCTACGAATTGAAGGATTTCGTAGGATTTCAAATATTTCCAGGTATTTCCGAAGCTTTTAGGATATTTTGAAGGACTGCTAGGAATTTTCAATTCATATAAATAATTTAAAGCGATTTAAAAGAATTTTTTAATATTTTAGGTTATTGTTAATCATATAAAGGATTTCTCAAGAGCTTTACAAAAATTGAAAGGATTTCAAAAGATTTTAAAGCTTTTGAAACATCTTAGGATTTAGGGTATTTCAAAAAGATTTCAATAATTTAATGTATTCCAAAATATTTGAAAGGTTATTGGGTAATTTTTAAATATTTTCAACGAATTTTCGAGAGCTTTCAAGAGGATCTCAAAAGATTATAAAATATTTGAAATATTTTAGCGTATTTTAAAGAATTACAAAGAATTTTTAATTGTTTTCAGTAACACGCAGGGCTGCTACACAGTCACTTCAATCACTTTTAGTGACTTTATCTTTTCAAGTCATTTTTAAGTCACTTTTTTAAGAAACTCACTTTTTTAAGAAACAGTCACTATAAGCCACATTTTTAAATGAAGAGTCACTAGATGTCACTTTTTTAAAGGTGAAGGTCATTTCAGAGTTTTCAAACCTTTTAGACCCAGAAGACAGTAGAGAAAAGAAAAAATGGTACTTTAGATTTTAGCTCAAAAAAGAAAAGAAAATTTGAGTAATATATAATAATGTATAGAATAATCTATATATTAGGAAAATTCTATTTATTATTGAAGTTTAAATTATTTTAGTTCGTGTTTTTCTAGTTTACTAATTCCAGTCGTGAAGTACTTTTGAATATAAATACGGTGGTTGTATGAAAGATTTTTTCAGCTTGTAATAAAATGAATTACAGTTTGTGTGACTTGTAAAATTTATTCTGAAAATTGTGACCGTAGTATTCATCGCCAAATTTAGCACTAGAATTTCATCTAATCTTGTCAAAGCAATCCCATCAAATATATGAGTAATTAAGTCGAAATTTTGGAGTTAATAGTTGTTCTTATGGACGTAGCAGGCACCTTTTGTGTGAACATTAGTCACTTTTAGCCACTTTTTTGTCCATAATTAGTCACTTTTAGTCACTTTTTAACAGCAGTTTGTAACACCGTTTAGCTGGCACCTCCACAACGGAAAACAAATATTTTTTATATGGCATAATTTCGAGCATTCAGCATCTCCACCCGAAATTATGATTTCTTAGAAAAATAAAAAAGCCGAAAAATCGGCATTACCACCCAAAATTAGCCCATAATTAACCCGAAATTATGCCATATAAAAATATTGATTATCCGTTGTGGAGGTGCCAGCTAAACGGAGCTGAAATTAGTCACTTTTTCATATTTTTAAAGTACATTAGTCTATGGCAGCCCTGGTAATACGGTAATGGATTTAGTAATATGGTAATTAATTCAGTCATGGATTTCACAGGATTTTAAACAATTTATAGTATTTTAAAAGATTCCAAGGTACTTTTAAGACCTTTAACCAGTTTCAAGGAATATGAAACGATTTCAAACGATTTGAAATATTGTAGGGTATTCTAACAGATTGTAAGGAACTCTTAATTGGTATTAATCACTTGAAGGGATTTCCAAGGATTTTGAGTATTTTAAGGTTTTTTCAAATGTTCCGAGGGATTTTCAAGAGATTCCAAATTTCTTAAAGAGTGCCCAAGATTTGGTTGATTTTAAGGGATTTAAGAACATTTTCATGAATTTTTAAAGAATATCCTTTAATTTCGCAAGATGTATGAAATTATTTTACAGGACCTATAAGGTTTTATGATATTTTAAAAGATTTTAAGCGATTTTATAAAATTGCCGAGGATTTCAATGGTTCAAAGAAATTTTAAAAGATCTCCAGGTATTTAAGATGTTTTTCAGGATTTCAGGAAATATCAGATGAAATTTTCTAAGCTCATTACGAACTTACCAAATTCAATTACATTTTTGATATTCTCTAATTGTTTTCAATTCACTTAAATTTTTTTAATTCAGTAAAAATTTTTATGAATTCAATCGAATTCTTTTCGTTTCCATTACTTTACGCTAAATTTACAAAAATTCCACTGAAATCACTGGAATTTGTTTTTGGAATTCTTGTAATTTAATTTGAATTTTTTTAAGGTCTTATGGATTTATCCTGAATTCGTTAAAATTCACCTGAAATTCTTATAAATTGAATCGGATTCTTTTGATTTTTCAAAATAATATAAGTCACTGTTTGGGTTAGAAATGAACCCATTTTTCTGTTTAAATAGGTACAAGATTAGAATTTTTGTATTTAATACAGTTCAGCGTAAGTAGATTAAGCAGGGAAAAGTCAGGCAATTTTTAAAATGAAGTTTTCCGGCAACCCTTTTTGAATAATAAAAATAAATATTGGTTTACTTTTTGTTCGAAAGAAATTGATAGAATATTGAAATGATATCATATTAAATTTCTCAATGTCGATACCTGCAGTTCTTGATAAACCGCTTAGAGCAGTGGCTTTCAGGCTACCTTCTGGGTCACTGCTGCTGGCGAAAATCGGCTTTATTTTATCATGAGTTAGCAATGGACCGCAATTCGCTTTTGAAACTGACTCGTCTCTCTAAGTACTTTGACGCTAAATTCAAATGAGCAACTCCAGGGCGCAACCGCAATTTTGCTCGAGGACCAATTTTCTCGTACGGGACGCCCTTTTATTCCCGACTCTATCCATAACATTATAAATTATCTCGAATTTATGAACCAGTGCGTTTAGACTTAATAAAGCTCCCTCAATCAATCAGATTCTTACATTAACACTTTCGTCCTGGTTATTTTTTTCAACGCTATTCGTTTTTAGTTGTTGATATTTTGCATAGTGGTAAGAACAGAAAAAAATATTGTAGCCGATTCCCGAAGTCTTCCTAAAATGATTTTTTAAATTGGAATATCCATGCTTTTTCATTTTCTAAGCTGTATGCTATAACACGACAATGTTTCAGCTAAAATTTTAGCTACTCAGTAAATGTCCAGCACAAATCTTTCTCAACAATAAGATCATTAGAACTTTGTTTTCAGGTTTTCCTCCAAATAGAATGACATTAAATTATCTTGTTTCAACATGCTTAAATGTATGAAAGTAAAACTGTGTATTGTGCTTGCAATTAAAGTTCAGACCTTTATATTTAAATTTTCCACTCATATTAGTAGAGTAGCTTCGACACAAGTGACATATCTGTCAACTGAATATTTTTGTTTTTTTGTTATCGACAGTAGCTTAGTTTTCAGTAGGCAATTTAAGCGTGCATACGTGCATTTGTGTTCTCCAGTCTTTATTATAGTACTAGACCTAACCTTCTAAAATTTAAAGAGATTTTAGCATAGTATTGTCGCGTGGTCTTCTCTCCACGTTATTGCGCGTCTAATTATGCTGGTGGACAGAAGTGGACCATTCTTTGCAGACAGAAGTGGGCCAATGCATTGACGATCTGTTTCTACATTTAGTGTTTTTCTATAACCTAATCAAGTGGTTCTATGAATTAATTTGAATTTTTTAGCGACCATACCACCATAAAAAGATAAACCGACTAGCTATGAAACCATCGACTGCGATAAATTGCTTGGTGCTATGAATCAACTAAAAATCAATAAAATTTCGGAACGCGCTGCATAAAAATAACATACAAATTAGTTTTTACAATACGATTTATTGGAAAAATTAATCACTCAACATGAAGAATCATAGTGCTTGATCCTTTTACTTGTTTCCGATGAAAAACTTGGGTGGCCCACTTCTATCTGCAAAATCGTGAAGTCGCAATTTTTTTTTTTTACATAACGATGTAAAACAATGTGTGAAAATAAAAAATTTTTAAATGTGTGTTTGCCGAAAGTTAGGTAATCCTTTTCTTTACAAATAGACGCAAATAGTGTTCAAAAATAATAATTTTTAAACATTCTATAGCACTTCTGTCGGTACTACTCTGTATACAGGGTGGACCATTTTAATGTGGACAAAAGTTGTAGGAGGAAAAGGGGGACATTGATTGGTACAAAAGACCTTGACCTTGGCAGCAATTTTGAAGGTTATTTGAAGGTTAAAGTATTTTTTTCTAATGGAAACCCCTAATTTTAATCCCGGATTTGAAAAGAGCGGAAAATTTTACGTATAAGATGTTGTATTGGTCAAGGTTGTTTCAAGGTAAGATGAAGGTCAAATAGTCGAAAATGATATAGCGAGCTATATCTCAGAATATACGTCAGATACCGTAAGATGTTTCAGACAATAGTTGTAGGAGACAATAGGGTGCATGTATTGGTACCAAATACTTTTATCTTGAAGGCGATTTTAAAGGTCGCTTAAAGGTAAACGTGAATTTCAGGCCGCGTCGTGGACACTTGAAAATCAAATATGAAAAATGACTTAAATTGTATGGATTCAAAATGCGAAGCTTCTACCGTGTATTATTGAGATCCAATAAACTTTCAAAGATTGGTTAACAGCGTCATCGAAAAAATATGGACCTATCAGATAGCTATTTATAATTCCGCACTAAACATTAAGGCTCCAACGATGTTGGTGATCAGCGGTTCCGTACTAGTGTGGATTTGTATCTCACCAATAATGACATTTTTGTATGTTTAAAGCTTTAGTGTTTTTAAATATAGCTTCGTCAGAAAACATAACGAATGTTAACAACTCACGATGATGTGAAGCCCATAGACAAAATTCAAGGCATTCCATGAAATTTCGATCCGTTAATTCTTGGCTTAATGTTATGTAATAAACATGATATCTGAGAGCCTTCAAGATCCTGAGCACCGTTGAACCATGACACAACATTGACGAATAAAACATTTTGTACGTAAAATTTCCCGTGCTTTCCAAATCCGGGTTCGAAACGATTTCTGTCGTACATTCTGAGATATTACTCGCTATTTCAGTTTCGCCTGTTTGACCTTCATCTGATCTTGAAACAACCTAGACCAATACAACATTTTTTACGTAAAATTGTCCGCTCTTTTCAAATTCGGGATCAAAATTAGGTGTTGCCACTAGAAAAAATCACTTTGACCTTCAAATAACCTTCGAAACTGCTTCCAAGGCCAAGGTCTTATGTACCAATCCATGTGCCCCTTTTCCTCCTACAACTCTTGTCTGAAACATTTTTCCTTATCTGACTTGTTTTCTGAGATATTTTCCGCGATAGATTAAAATGGTCCACCCTGTATATATGTGCATTTTTTTGTAATCCATAATTGAAATTATTATTTTTCCGCGAATAAAAATTCTGATTATCTCCATAGCCTTATTTTTTAGAGAACAACAAAATCACTTTAAATACTATGACCGTGATACATCACAAAACAGTTTGTACATTAAAAGATGTTACAAGAAAATTGTTTCACCTAATCGAATTCTTTATAAAATAATAAAGTGTATGAACTTGGTCAGGTGGTGGAGGTACTAACAAACATCTATTACAATAGGGGCGGGGGGTCTAAAAATTGAAAAAGCATCCTTGCGTAATTTATGGACGTTCCCATAACCAGATTCGTTTCTTATCAAGTTTCTTATTCTATTGATCCGCGGAAGTGAAAAACAAGTGGTGTCGTAAATTTAAAAGAAATTTCCCCGAGGAAAATGGAGAATTAGATTTGGAAATGGGAAACGAGAGGTGAAGGTGTAGTGTGTAGCTTTCCTTGCTTTCCGTTGATTTTCCCTTATCTCTTCTCCGGTGGCCGTTGCGTCGTTCGAGCGAATCGTAACAACTTTGCTTTTTATGGCATCGTTCGATATAACCTGTGTCAGCTCTTTAAAAACGTCCTACAGTGAGCAATTGTCGAGTGACGATTATCTCGAAGCAGACTGACGCGACGCGACGGTTTCTACAAGAACACGAGAATCCCCACTGCGGATTAACCGCTAGCTGCATTTCGCTCTTACAATCATTCGTCTACGTTGTAGTTATATAGCCTGGTTATCAAGGAAGAAGAAATTACTCAAGCTTTATTCCCAGAAAAAAAGTTAAAAAGAAAATACTAAATAAACCTTTGTTAGGAGTCTGGAGGGAGGAGGTTACGTTGGTTTACCGACACAGTTACCGACATTACATTACCGATTACGTTATATGATGAACATGCGCAATTTTGAGTAACGAATTTCGCGTAAACAACTTCAACCTTATTTATTATCTCAATTAGTTTACTTATGAGACAAAAAAGGATTATTTTTTGCTTTCTTATAAAAAATACATTTAATTAATAATGTATGGATTTCATTTAATCCGCAAATATAAATCACTTATGAAAAGCATTCTTCTGCAGTCTAGAACCTCCTAGAAACTCAACACGGACACGAACCACATTAGCCACAGAATCTTTTGGATGTCGGTAACTGTGTCGGTAATGGAATCTGTAATTAGAAATCTCCTTACTGAAATGCAATTATTGTTTAATATTAGAATGTAATAATAATTAATTAAACTACGACATGGATTAGGCAGGTTAATTTAAGATGCCAGCTATTTAAAAATTGCATTCAATTGCTGTGAAAATAGCAAAAAGTTACTGACAAAATAATATAAATGAACCTATTAAAAAAATGTTTAAAAGAATCAGTTGATTGTGAATTTTTTCTTAATTACATATTACAATATGCATAAATGTAACAATTAGGACTATGGAACTATCTTCGTTAATCTATTATAGTTTTTTTTTTTCTAAATAAGGGTTCGCCTGCTTAGCCTTCGCGCCTACTTTTAGCCGCCTCTCCTATACTGCTTACAAAATATATTCTATTTCCGATTGTTTCTATCCTTAGAAATTAAAAAGAATACTTAAGGTCGTAAGTATTAGCATACCCCAGAGTAAGTCTCCTGTTACCCTCTTTTTTAAAAAAAAATTCTCTTTTCCCCGTGTTTTCAAGAAATTTACCCCTTTTATCGTTTTTCTTCTTAAATGTGAATTGAATTAATAGAACCTAATAAGAAAGTCTAATTATTTGTTGTGAAAAATTAATTTTTTTGGTTGGAAAGTTTATTAATATATCCTTGTTCAAAATTTATTTCGCTTGAATAAAAATTCTACTACTTGTTTTGAAATTTAATTATTTTTTAAAAAGATCGTACTTTTTGGTTAAAAATTTTACTATTTTATTGAGGAAAAAAAATGTTGTTCAATGTAACTGTTTTTTATTTGTCTTAAAATCTTTCCTAGTTGAAATATCACCTATTAGAAATTTCGTTTCGAATTCATCTTTGTTGCTGAAGATTAATTATTTTAGTTAAAAAGACATCTCTTTGGTTAAAAGTTGAGTTCATCTTGGGCTGAAAATTAATATTTTTAATTTAAAATAGATCTTTTCTAGTTACAAATTTAACTCTTTTGTAGAAATTTCGTCTTTTAGTATTGAATTTATTATAATAATTTGTTATATTACTTTGTTTTTTGTTGCTAAAATATACATTTATTTGACAGTTGAACTATTTGGTAGAAAATTAACTTTTTTAATTTTAATATTAGTGAGTTTAAAATTCAACAACTCGTTTGAAAAATTAATCTTGTTGGTGGAGAATTATTCTTTTTCGTTACGTCTCTTTGGTTGAAAATTCGTATTTTGGTAGAAAAGTCAACTTTCTTGGTTAAAAGTTCATCCTCCTTGGTTGAAAATAAAATTGTCTGTTCAAAATTAAATTTTTGTATTGAAATTTTAACTGTATTCTAAAAAAAATCTTGTTTTTTGCTTGAAAATTCAACTATTTGTTCCAAATACAACTGCTTTTGGTTAAAGTTTAAAGTTTAAACTTTTATCTTTGAAAATTTCATCGCTTGCTAGAAAATTTAATTCTTTTTTTTTAAATTCTTCTTTTTGGCTGAGAATGTATTTTTTTGGCCTGAATGTTCCGCTGTTCAGTTAATCTTACTGATGAAAAGTTAATCTTTTTGGTTAAAAATTGAACTATTTAGTTGAAAATTGACCTTCTTCTTTAAAATCACCTGCTTTGTTGAAAGTTGTACTACTTTGTTAAAAATTAATTATTTTTTTAATGATTTACCTTTATAGTTGAAAATTTAAATTTTCGGATTGAATTTCAACCTTGTTCTAAAAAAATTCTTCTCTTTGGCTTTAATATTAAACTATTGGGTAAAAAATTGATCTTTTAGGGCTTAAAAGTCATCTAGTTTCTACAACATTCGCCTTTTAAGCTTCAAAACGTTTTCTTTTTTGTCGAAAATTCGTTTTTTTGAGTTAAAAATTTATCTTTTTTGGTTGAAAATTAGAGTATCTTGTTAATAATGCAGTATATATTAAAAGAATTCCCCTGTTATTATGGTTATGGGTTATGAAACCTGCAATAGTAATTAATTATAAATTTATTAGAATATATTAAGTTGGAAATGTGCGAATTGAATATAAATGATGAAAAATGGTTTTAAATTGAATAATTTATTGATTTATTTTAGTATAGATTTATGCAAAAATGATATAAAAATAATTGTTTGTTTCAGCTGCCAGCAATGTAAACGAGCCTCCAATTTTGGCAGCAGGAGGATATCCCATGGGATTGCCTCTTTCAGAGACAACCCCTGTCGGGACCAAAGTCTTCACTTTAAAAGCTCACGATCCAGAGGGTTCGCCTGTCAAATATGGAATCCAGTTAACCGACAAGTTTGTCGTTGATCCACAAACCGGCGTTATTTCTCTCGCAAAAGCTCTTAATCGTGAGGTAAAATTAGTTTTATTTTTAAATATTTAAATTATAGCTGATCTTAACATAATGTATTCCACAAATGAATTTTAATAAGTAATCCTCTACTCCAAAGCAAGACCGTAGGTCAGAAAAACAACTTGTAAATCAGGGAAAAGTCAGGGACTTTTTTAAAAGTAATTATTTTAGTGGAAAATTCATCTCTTTAGTTGAAAATTATATTCTTTTTTTTTAATTTATCTCTTATGGTAGAAGTTTAATATTTTTTGGTTGAGTTATCAACCATTAGATTTTTTGAGAATTCATCTTTTTTGATTGAAAATTTATCTTTTTTAGTTGAGGATTTAACTACATTTTGATGAAAATTCGTCTTATTTGGTTGATTTTAACTGTTCTATGTTTGAAATTAAAATATTTTTGGTTGAAATATCTACTAGTACTCGTATTTTTTGGTTGAGTTATCAACCGTTACATTTTTTTAATAATTCATCAGTATCATTTAAATTTAATTATTTTGCTAAAAATTCAACTCTTCGGTTAAGAATGTTACTATTTAGTTGAATTCTTTTTGTATAAATAGGAACTATAAAAGTTTTTATCAAAAATAAATTTTTTTGTTGAAAACAAAACTTTTTTCTACAAAATTCATCTTTTTGGCTTGAAATTTTACATTCTCATCCAGAAAAGGTATTAGATTTGTGTAAAAATTGACCCCCCCCCCGGTTTTTGCCAAATATCAACGTTTTGAGACCCCCTGAATCCGAAAAACAGGTTTTTACGAATGTGTTTGGCTGTGTGTTTGACTTTCTGTGGGTATGTATGTGTGTGTGTGTGTGTGTGTGTTGTTTGCGTGTAGATTTTTGGTTTGTGAGCACGATAACTTTCGAAAAAATTGACAGATTGGATTGGCATTACTATACTCTTTTAGTGTCCAAATATAAAGGTCAAGTTCGTTAGCCAGCCATTTTGGATAAAAATTCAAAAAGTGAACACATTTTGAAAATTTTTGAGATCACTTTTTTCAAGATTCATAAAACCTCTGTACAGTTAGTTATGGTACTCAAAGAGACAAACATTTTCTCCTTATGACATTTGTTGATAAAAGAAAATTTTTCAAAAATATAGCATTTTCAAAATCCAAAAAAGAAACGAAAATGAACACTTTCAGCCAAACAACGCTCCATACGAAAAAAAGTTAAGACAAGAAAAATGTTTCTTTTGACACACCCAACAAAATTATCATAACAACTTTTTGAATTTTTTTAGAAAATCGAAAATTCAAATTTTTATTGCTCAAAAAACACTAAAAAATCAAAAATTTCATTTTACGGTCAAACTATGCAAGATACAACAATTTATGATTAGACCAAAAATTGTGCACTCAAAAAGATCTACAAATTTGTTATTAGTGACATTTTGATAGGATTTTGTAATTCAAATCAATTCGACCATTTGGGTTGAAAAAGCATCTTTGTCGGTAGAAAATGCAAGAACTTGGTTAAAAATTTAACGATTTCGTTGAAAATTCGTATATTTTGTTCAAAAGTAACCTTTTTTGGTGATAATTCCAACTGTCTTGTTAAGCATTCGTCTACTGTCTATTTGGACACAAATTTAATTACCATTTAAAAATTCCTTCAATTTTAACAAGAATTTGCTTCCATAAATACATTATTCTTCCTCTTCTTTATCTAACGGGACGTATTAAATTATGCATCTATTTCATAAAATGCAAAAGAGTTTAATTAAATTAATTAGTTTTATGAGACTCAATTTCATTTTACTTCAATTTAGAAGTTTAAGAGAAAGTTTAATTTACATAATAGTATTCACATTTTTTATTACATTGTAAGTTTAATTGTAACTAATTTTCAGGTGCATCTGAAAAATTTAATTAATTACTGACCCAAAAAATGTTAATTCTCTAATGTGGAAATATCTATGGAATGTGGTAACACCCCCACGGTGTTGCTGATACGATTTTCCTTAAACTTTTAACTATATTGAGGAAAAAGATGCATTTATTAATTCACTTTTCGCTTATACTTGCTATTTGCACAACTTCCACTCTCTTCATAAATAATCCCTTGACTTTTTTTTCGGGCTCATGGGCGTCAGTTAACCCTTTTTAGTTCGGCTTTTTTTGCAAAACTGAGAGATTATTTTTCATACTTAAAATAGTCTAAGCGATATAATAAAAAAGTAGTTAGAAATATTTAAACTTGAAAATCAACTTCGAGATGCTTTTCAAATATTTAATGCTATCCAATAAAATTAGTTTCATACTGTGTAAATTTAGCTTTTCTTTTGAATTTTCTGGAATTCTGTAAATCGAACTTTCCGAATGATGAATTTTAATTTTAAAAGTTGATTTCTTGAACAGAAGTGAACATTTTACAATAATTTAAGAAAAAAATGTTTAATATTTAAAATGATTGCCTAAAATTTCAAAAAAGATTCTAGAAGATTTTAAGGCATTTTTTTAATTTTTCAGAATTTTCAAAATTTTAAGAAAAGTTCGAATAATTTTCGTTAGTTAAAAAAAACTAATTTAAAATTTGAAAATATTTCCAAGAACTTAAAATTTTGTAAAATTCTACAAGATATAAAAAATGCTTAAAAATTTTCTACGTCATTTTTCAGAATATCTAAAAGCTTCGAAAATCTTTTTCGCTCCCAAAGTAACGTTTTTATTGACAATAACGAATATCTACTTTCAGTATGGAATTTAACTTTCAGATTTCAGACAGATTCTGCAAAATTACAAAGGCAGCACAAAGTACTTTTTTAAATAAAAAAATTCTTGTTTAATGTTTTCAATCAATTTTGCAAATCAATTTTTCTATCATTTGTACCGTTCTGAAACACGGTGTTTACACATAATTTTAATTTTGCCAGTTTTTCATTATTATCCGCAACTTTGAAACTTTACAATTACTTGTACATATACTACTTTCAGAGCTGCGCAACTACGTCGCGTTATCAATTATCAAATTTAAAGATGTAAGATTACGTTGGAAAAAGGGATTTTTAACAGTTTCTGTACCTACTTTTAGTAGCGCCAACAAATTCAACACTCTGAAAGTAGGTCCATTTAGTACCTACTACGAAAGTCACAGATTCACAAGCAGAAACTGTACTTTTACAACGCCATGCTATATTGCCAGTCTAAAAGTGGTAAAGTTACAAGATTGGTTGGAACTTCTTGCATGCAAGTGGTATTCACCCTACAATAAGAGTAGTAAAATTGCACTAACATTTGGTGGTAATTTTACCACTCTATGCGATACAATTATTTTATTTTTTACAGTGTACTAAAAATTATATTGATATAGCTCTAAAGCAAATAAACAAAGAAACCTTGAAAATTAATATTGATTCGAAAATTTTATTTTCTATCAAAACTAATTTTTGCCTTCAAATTATAATTTGCCTAAAATTGTTCTTTCTTGACTAAAAAATCTATTTGGTTTAAAATTTGTTAAATTTTCTTTTTGGAATGGATATTTATATGTTTTAGTAGAAGTTTGTGATATTTTTTTTTTAATTTAAATTTCAACTTTTTGGTTTTAAATTAAAATATTTTTGGGTGAAAAATATTATTTTTGCGTACACTGAAAGTTTAACTTTTTTATGGCTGAGAATTTCTCTTTTTTTATATGAAAACTCATTTATTTTCTTGACAATTCGTAGTTTTTGTAGAAAATTAAACTTTTTGGTTGAAAATTGATCTTTTTTGGTAAAAATTTCATCTTTTTTGATTGAAATATCATCTATTACATGTTTTGTTGAGAATGTAAGTATTTGTTTAGGTTCAAAAACCGTTTATTTTATTGCAGATTACACTCTTTAATTGACAATAATGTAACTGCTTTGTTTAAAATTCGTTTTTTGTTGTTGTGAAATATCAAATATTATATATTTCTCGTTAAGAATTCATCTTTTTGTTAAAAATTCAAGTATTTGGCTTAAAACTTAAACTATTTGGTTGAAAATTCGTCCTTTTAGATTAAAAATACATACCTTATGGTAGAAAAATAAATTTTTTTATTTCAAGAATAAATAAATTTTTAAGTGTTGATGTAAACTTGCATTGTACTGTTCCGTTTGTAAAAGATTTTTTCTGAAAAATTTAACAAGAATAAAATTCTAGTCTATTAATATTAATCATTAGAGAAAATGAAAAATTGGTCATATCATAATATCAGGGAACCACCCTTTTGTAGAATGATGTTTATTTATATGTATTTAATTTTTATAAAATTATAATCTAAAGGATGGAATTTTCTATCTGGAGTTAGTTAAAATCTTGGCAAACAACAATAATTATCTGAAGTCGGATAATCAGGTTTTTGTATGGATTATAGTTAACATATTTTTTTGAAATACTACATAAGGTTCGAACAGTATTAGCACATTTTATAAAATTTTATAATACTATACTTCTGAGAAAAAGAATATTTAAAAATAAGTATGGAAACCCCTATACAAAAAAACTCTGTGACCTTGAAACTTCACATCCTGCAAAACGCTGCCCCAATCAGAATAACGGTGTGCAGTGGCTCAATTGACCAACGAAGTATCCAGCTAACAGCTGGCAAAAAAATTTGTCACCATCCACATTTCGACTTTTGGAACATTCGCACTGCCATTTTATAAATTTCGGTTTTAGTGGAATTCTAAGCGTTCGAAATACCTTTTGGGCCCTTTCAGATACTTTTTAAACACGTTTTAAATACTGAACATATACATAGGTTATGTTTACTCTAATCACTAGCGGCCATATTATTTCCCCAATCAACTGCACAAATCAAAATGATGTTAACTATCAGCATGCCTCATCTTCCCGCAAATCATTTAAAAGTATACTTTTTAAACATTAAACAAAATATTCATACTCATTAAAAAAAAACGTTTCTCAAGTAATTATATTCGATTTATAGTGCTGTTTAAATTTCACTAAGTAAGAAATATATTTAAAGATGTACAACAACCCCATTATAGTTTTAAATTGTTTGAAACGTTTTTATCCAACTCGAGATAAAAAATATTTCTGGGATTTGCTGTGTGAATAATTCATCCAAGGTTAAATGTAATGTAATTTGATCAATTTTTAACCGGATTAAGTACAGATCTATGGTTAGCTTTAAACTCATAAATGTAGTTGTCCTTGTTTGCAGTAAATTTTGAAACGGAGATAAGAAAATTTGTGATCGTCAGTTGAGACTGAAAGTGGCTGGTTTCAATTTAATCGTCCTCAGGTTCACAGATTAAAAAGTTCCCTTTGTACCTCGTGTTGCAATGCAATTCAGGTTGCCAGTTGCCAGTTGCCATTGCATTGTAAGAATGTTCGCCTTTCCAACAATTGCTATACTGCTACCATCTGGGCTAGACAGGAAGTCGAAGAATGTGGAGCGAATTATCCGACAAATGGAAAGAAGAGATTCCAACCGGATCATGTATGATCGTCTCACTTCCGGAAAACTTCAACCCAAGATACATATATGGATGAAAAGTCGAGAGATGCGAAATTTGAATATCTTCCAACTTTCTGCATATCTCTCGACTACAAAGATTCGTGCCCAAGTTCTGAAGGAATACGACCAACACGATAAACTTTAGACTTTAGATCAACTCGCGTATCATTTTCAGTTCAGAGGACTACATTTTTAGAAAATTTCATTCAAAATATACCGGACCCGTTTCCCTATTCCCCTATTTTTCTCTTTTTTCAAAATTCCTGTTTTTTTTTCTTTTTTCAAGAAACTTCTGTGTTTTCCCCTTTCTTTTTTGTTTTCTTTCGCTAAAATACGAACTGAATTAATGGAACTCAATCAGAAAATCCAAGGATTTTCGTTAATAGTTCATTCCGTTGGGTATTATTTGGCATTTTTTGGTATTCTTTTTGGCATGAATATAGGCTCTCATTTTTAAATTCAAACTTTAAATATTAAAGATTCAATTATTTTGTTGAATATTTATCTTTTTTGTTGAAATTAAATTGTTTATTTTTCTTTAAAATCTTTTTAAAGTTTTTTTTGGTTGAAACTGAATTATTTTTCATTGAAAATTTATTATTATATTTTTGGTTCATGCACAATTCATCTTTTTCTTTAATTCTACTATTTAGTTAAAAATCTTAGTCGTTTGTTGAAGATTCAACTATTTTATTAAAGTGATATATTTTTTGGTTGTAAATTCATTTTTTTAAATATTTATTTAAAATACCTATTACAATATTTTTGGTCATTCATTTGGGCATTTTTGGTTATTCTTGGCTGATAATTAACTTCTTTGTGGAAAATTTATCTTTACCCGTTTAACCCGTTAACCATAGGGGGTGGGGGGGCGATTTGACCCAGGTCGAAATTTCAAATCGGCGACATTTGCGAACCAAGCAAGGAGACCGGTCCTTATCCCCGCCTAAAAAATTTTACTTTAGGATAGAAGCCTCACGCTATATGGTGCAGTCAAAGTGCATTTTGGGTCGATATGACGTTTTGGGCGTTTTGTTGCCAATCGCCAATTTAATTATATGGAGTCTAATTTATAATTTTTATACTAAACAAATGGTTTTGCACAGAACAAGGTGTATATTTCTATCAAAACCTGCTACATTCACACGTAAAATAATGCATGTGTTCATGTTGAAAATTAAGCGTTTCAATTCAGTGAAAATTTCTTGCAACATTTTTTCATTGAAAGGCACACTCTTCCCCTTTAATTTCCTTTTTTAACTGTTTAATTTCATTCATTCGGATATGAACTTTTGAAAAAAACTATTTTTTCTATGAGTTTATTTGTTTATTGTTAATTATATTATCAATAATTTAAAAAAAAACGGATTACGAAATTGTACCGTTAAGAAGAAGGTTCAAACAAGAAAACTGATTTTTTTTCAGATTTTTAGGAACCCGCTTTCGATTTTTTGTAAGCATCGGGTTGAATCGGACCCCCCCCCCCCTACGTTTAAGTGGTGCGAAAAAAGTTAGGAATTTACAATCATATTTTCGTTTGAAAATTCATACTTTAGGGTCTGAAAGTATTATTTATGGTTTAAAATTTTATTATTTGGTAAAAGATTCGTTTTTGTTTGTTTTGAAGAAATTTGATTTTTTAACTGGAAATATAACTATTGCATTTTTGGTAGAAAATTCGACTATGTAGTTAAAAATGAACTTTTGGTTGAAAATGCAGATCTTCGTGTTAAATATTAAATTATTTAGTAGAAAATTTGTTTTTTTTCTTGGCTACACATTGAACAATTTTGTTAAAAATAATAATGATTATTTTTTTAATTAAACTGTTTTGAAATAAATAAAGTTTTTTGTTGAAAATTTACATTTTTGTATCGAAAATTAAACTATTTAGTTGAAAATTAACTTTTATGTTGAAAATTCGTATTTTTAGGTTGAAAATTCAATTGTTTCTCAGGCCAGTTTTTCGTTTAAACATTTAACAACTTTGTTAAATTTTTATCTTTCTAAGTAAAATTAAAATTATTTTTTATTCAAAATTAAAATCTTTTTTGGTGAAATATCAACTATTACATGTCTCGTTAAAAATTCATCTTTTTTCTTTGAAAAAAGATGAAAAAGTTTTTTTAAAAATTACTTTCTTTTTTGGTTGATATATCAACTATTACATTTTTGAGAGCATTTTGTACTTTGATATATGTAGATCCCATTTTTCCTATAGCTTTGCTAAATGTTCAATCCCCAAAAAATGCATTTTTATAAAAAAACAGTTGTTTATTTTTGTTTTATTTGTGTTGAACTCTAGCTAGAGGACTATTTTTATGGAGTCAGCAATATCAGATATCCGCTTGAATGTTTTTTGAGAGCTTTTCACGTAGCGGATCGTATGAGCAAGAATTTTCGTCTCTGATTTCAGGAAAATGACACGATTCGGTTCCGGGTAACGTTGGAGGATCAAGTTCCGGCAGGCCAACAACCAAACATTGTGGGAGTGGATGCATACGTAATCGTCCTGGATGAGAATGACAATCCTCCGCAATTCGAGGGTACTCCTTACGAGGCAGTTGCAGCCGAAGACACTCCAGTTAACACGACAATTTTGCCTGCTATCAGAGTCACTGATCCTGATTTGATCGGGGAAAATATCGAGCTAACTTGTATTCCCCAACCACAAGTAAGTTCATCTTTTTAAATAAATATATATCTAACTTTTGTTGGAAAATTCGACAGTTTCAAACTTTAAAGATCGAAATTTATGAAAGAAATTAAAATTTGTTTATGTAAATTCAGAACTAAAAAATTTTTATTTGAGGTACACTACCGTCGGAAATTATGAGATCGATTGACGCAAGCACTATTAAAAATCGCTGCTGACTTTGAACCGCGATAACTCAGCAAAAAAAAAAAAGATAGAGCATTTTTAAAATAACAGTTGGAAAGCCTATGGAATTCCATGTCTATTAATGGCAAAAAAGTTTTTTTTATCTGCTAAAGAGAACACAGCACGTAATAAAATTTATAAAAAATTCTAGATTTTCTAAAATTTTGTACCGTGACTTCAACTTTTAGCATAACCTAGGAAAATTCTGACAAAAATTTGATAATTATACGACATAGATCCTGAAACTTTATCTTTAGTTTCAGCAAAAAAAAATCCTAATCGGTTCCCGAGATAGGATTAAAAGTTGAGTTTAGGTCGACGATCACGGTTCTCGGCCGGTCTGTTGCTCGCATTCTTCGTTGAGGCAGGACCGAATAGGCCACGCACAGAGGTGGTGCTTGATTGAGGCTCTCATATACTTTTGATTCTGCTCGTCAGTAATTTTTATTTCAAATTATTGTAAATTTTTAAAATTATTTATTGTTTTTTAATTATTTACAATTATTTCAATTCAGAATTATCCCCATATTAAAGAATAAAAAATGACGAACAGTTTTCTTTATTTCTTAAAATTTTTATCAACTAGAATATTAATAAAAATGTAGGTATATTGTTACGAGAGTAAACTATTTTTC
>JAAAKG020000995.1:0-21847 GCA_010014905.2 Druon quercuslanigerum
ATATATATATATATATATATATATATATATATATATATATATATATATATAGATAGATAGATACCTCAAACGTTTACGCTTTGCCTTAGCAGAAGCGTAGTTATAACTTCGGACCTCGGCAGACTGCACATTTGAAATATGCGCAGGTAACGAGGTACACAATTTGTGGGTGCAAGACTGGGCCTCCTCTAAATTCGTAACATATTGTTAGGGAAATAAAATTGTTTTAACATGAGAACGGGTACCTGCATTCTCTGTGATACGCATACGTGTAGAGTGGCCTGTTATATCTCCCTCAATAGAAGCTTCCTCTCAAAACTAAAGATCTGTCTGAAATGGATGACGAGTTGTGTGGAAATTTTTCCGAAGAGTCTGATCTCTGGACACAAAGATAGGAAGTTCAGCGCTATGGTTCGACAGTTCGCGCGCGAATTGCAGATCCTTTATCATACACTGAACACATTAAAACTGCTGACCATCAGGCAGCATATGGTCGACAGAATGCGGATACTATTAGGGAGTTACTGTCGACCATCTTCTCAAACCAAAGGCTTCAAGGAGTTGTACAATGCCCTCATAACACCTGAGGGAGAATGCCCACCCGACACTATCCAGGAGGTGAAAAAAGTATTAAGAGGTATGAAGAACCTTTCCGCTACGCGACCAGATTTTATTAAGTTCTTCTGGTGGAAGAAGATTCTTTCAAACCTCCAGCATATGGCCCGCATTTGCACTTCATATCTTAATTTGGAAGAGCCTATGTCGGAGTGGTTGGTGGCAGGGCGTACAGTACTCCTTCCGAAGATGGGCTATTTAGCTGACCCGAAGAACTACAGGCCAATCACTGCCCTGAGCACACTGTATAGATCTTAGCAGCTATCCTAAATGACAGAATTGTTCGAACATTCAACCTGTGTGGCAAGAAATGTACGAACAGCGCTGCTCAGAATCTCTGGAGAACATGCTCATCGATAGATGTATCAGCAAAGACGCATCATTCTACCAACTCGCCCTATCGATGGCCTGGATTGATTACCGGAAATCTTTCGATTCGAGCTCTCATAAACTTATCATTTGCCTTTTAGAAATCTTAAAGGTTCATCCGCAAATCGTGAGGTACATAAAGACTTATGCCGTTTTGGAAAACCAGATTTACTATCTCACCTACAAAACGTCGTGTGACACCTAGCAATATCACCTTTCAGAGAGCATAAGTGCAATACCAGACCTTGGCACTGAAAAGACCTATACATACCTGGGCGTGCCACAGAGCCGCATTCAGGTCATAAAATCTATCAAGTTTAGTCTCAAGAGAAGATACAAACATCTTATCCTTGCCATCCTCGCCGTATGCTTGCCGTCTGGCTAGTATTCTATTCATTTGGTGCTGTTCCATGGACGGAGAACGAGCTTAGATCTCTTGATATCGGGACACGAAAGGTTATGCACATGAACAAAAGCATGCACCTTATATCTTCTGTTCCGCGAATCTGCATCTCACGCCTTCAGCGTAGTCGCTAAATACTGAATCTTTATTGTCATCACAATATGATTATTCTAGGAACAGCACCTATAGTTGCTAATGGACGGTACTCTCTTCTTAAAATTTTCAGGAAGCATGTAGAAATGTGCGAGGGGGCGTTTCTGTACAAAGCAGCGGAAGATGCTGCTGAAACACTCAGCCTTAACTGCAATATTAGGGGTAAATAAGATGCATAAAATCTTATCTTTATCGGGTACTCACTCCTGAAAGCACGGATTAAAGAAGCACAGACAAAAAACGCCCATAAACAGTTCCTGGACAATAGGATTCACGTTATCTTACATATAAATGTGGATGATCAGTCCATGCTGTATCAGTTAACGTTTGCTTTTCTTAAATCCCCCGGATCCCGATGATAGCGGCAGAGCCTGTCATGCACACCCTGGGCATGTAGGGCACATACTATTTAGGTTTCCAACTCATGCGGGAACGACCTACATCTAAAGGAAAAATTCGGCACTAAGAGTGCTTTATTGCCATCTCTGTCACTCTTACGGCATTAACCCTAATATCGCTCTGCTAAACGCTCCTAGGGAAATAGAGCCAATTGTCGAGAACGAGAAGTGCCGCATATACTGAAACTTTATATTCTTGGCAATTGTTTCTGTTGCGCACTCGAGGCCTCACATAGTTTTCATTGATTTCGAGAAAAAAACTATTTTTATTATCGAGTTTTCCACTCCAGCTAACAAAAATTCATAACCAAGGAGAATGAAAAGAAAGAAAGTTATGGATACCTTATAAGGGAGTTGCCATGGTTATGCCCGATATATTTTATTAAGCTAATCGACCTTTTTATCGACGCTCTTGAGCGCACCTCACTGTACACGCGAGTTTTGCTAGATCATCTTGTTAAGTCTTTATACACTGTGATCATGTATCTCACGGTCGTGGAACGTGGTTATGACTAAAATTTTACCTGGATTACGCTAGGAGCGGGAGGAGTACTTCACATTCGCACCTGCTTCCGGCAAAATCCCGCGTTCGTCTATGTGACAAACTTTTATATATATATATATATATATATATATATATATATATATATACCGCCTATCTCACGGTAGTGAGACGTGGTTATGGCTGAAATTTTACCGCGATTTCGCTGGGATCAGGTGCATATTTTCAGATTAGCACCCGATCCCGGTGAAATCCTGCGGTTGTCCTCATGACAGCCTTTTGAACTCTTGTACGTCGACAGTTGCTTTCATTAGTAGATTTGATTGCTTGATTCTGATTGACCTTAGCACCTCTGAGAGTGCCCTCTTTAGTTCTGCGAAAAACAGATCCCAGTCCGTTCTTTTTGGATTTCTGGCCCATTGAGGTCCCGCGGGCGCAATGGATTTCAACTAGAACTCTATCTGTGAGTGATCTGAGAGAGTGGGTTCATCTTAAACTCTCCACTTCTTGATAATATCTCTAAAACTGTACTGTCAAAAAGTTCTTCCCTCACTGAGTTACGAAACGTCGGGGCGTTCCTCGTTTTAAGAATATTTTAATCAGTGTTGATTAGGCATTGCAAGAGATAATTTCCTCTTAAACTGATGTCCGTGCTGCCCACAAAGTATGGTGGGAGTTTTCACCAATATATGTATTTCCACTGGTGGTTTGGTATCGCTGTCATGAAAAGTAATCCGATCCCATTACAAGTCTTCCTATTTGCTTAAGATCTGTGAATTTCACCATCAGGTTTCCCAAAGATAGCTCAAGCAGCAGGACATCCTTGACTACCTTCGCGAGTATGTAAGTCCTTGGTTTGGTCACATGGGGTCCCTTGTAACAATTACCAGCCCCCCTTAATCTCATTATGGTATCTCGTACTAACCAAGGTTCCTGGATCAGCGAGATATCCGTGTGCCTCGCAGCCATGTTCCTCTTCAGAACTGCAGAGGCGCCTTTACTGTGATGCAAGATAATTTGTGTAATGATTAGATCGGGAGCAGACATTTAGGTCTTCTCCAGATCTTCCTCTGTCCGGATAGATTCCTCCTGTCAATGGCCGGAAACCCTAAAGTTCACCTATCCAAAATGATAGAAAGGCCTGTTATTGAGTAACCCAAGAGACCTCGCCTGAGACTCAGGAATTCGCACAACTAGCTGAAGGACCAGAGACGGGTCTTCCAGCTTACCTGGAAACTACGCGGTAGCCCTCCCTTTCTTTCAGAACAACTCAAACCTACTAAACTTAACAGCTGCACCATGCCAAGGCTTTATCTCGACCACTTCTTTGTGCAGTTAAACTTTAGCCGCTAGGTTGGCTGCAACAAACAAGAAAAACTCTCCACTACAGAAGGAGGTATATAATTTTTGGCCATTGATCTGGGGACCTTTTTCGAAGTACCTTACAGGCGGCCTCCCTGAAGATCAGCGAGTCCGATACGCACGTGCCCATCACCACCATCGTCAAGGGGTCAGTTGTGTAGGCGGCTGTCAATCCAGCCCCCGACGACTCCCTGCGCGCCAGCTGCTGAGCTCTCTTTTGCCTTTTCATAGGCCTAGTCCTGCCTCAGAAGATAGTTTTGGAACGCAAAGAATTTTTTCAGCTCCATTGCTTGTCTCTATAATGGGTAATCTATCAGCATTGTAATTTTCCGTCAAGTCGGAAAGCAATTTGTCATCCCAGTTGACAATTCAGTAACATGAAATTCGGCCTGAATTTTTTTAGCGTATTTTTCTCGAAAAATTTAAAGACTTTGTTGAATCGATGATCGATTTATAACGAGATAATTGCTATTATGACCTAATGCTTTAGCAATGACCATTAAAATATGCACTGCATTTCTGTCATGCCAGTTTTGAAGTAATAGTAAATACCCTTGCCCTCTTTTTTGGATCAGATGGACCCTCTAAAGTTTCCTGTGAAGCTGTAGTTTTGATTGATGCATTTCCTCCACTACTTATACTTGAGGAAGATTTATTGAGGAAATATCGAGGAAGTTCAGCAAGCTCATTTAAAATTAACGTACTTGCATTTAATATCTACATCTATTTCAGTTAAAACGTCATCAAACAATAAAAATGATAGAAAATAAATCTCTTGTTCATATAATTTTCATTATTTTAGGTTCTTACCTATTGTTCACTTTCCAATCTTTTCTCAAATCGATCTTGCTTTTTAGCCCATTCTACATCAATTCCTTAAATGACTCTGGTGAGTGATCGTAATTGTTTTAATCTTTCGTTTTTCTTCCGTATTTGCGTCGAAATATATTGTCTGCACATCCTTTCGTATATTTCTTACTTAATGGGGTCTGCTGGCATTCGGTCCATGGAAAAATGTGTAGTTTTTGAGTAACATTGTGCTGTAAAATGCTCTGCTTTGCCGCATTTGTGACAAGTTCGTTCATTTTTAACCAGGGTTGGCCTTACAAACGTATGTGTAGTAAATGGCCAAGTAGTAACCATGTTGTCTCCTGGCATGAATTGCTTAACGGGTTTCATATAGTTTCTTAAAATTACGGATTCGTGTGTATCTAACGCATTTTTTGTCTGGTGTAGGTTTTTTGTGCTAGTTTAATGTCTAATAATCAGTCGGGTTGCGAATATCTTTTGTGTGTTTTTTTTACTGTTCTTATAAAATGTTTGACTCCTATATCATCTTGCCCACTTAATGGTTTGATTGTGAGGATGATGTCTTTGACAAGGTTATTATTTATTACGTTGTTTGTCTGACTTAGGGAATAATAAGTTTCTCAAAGTGCTGTTTGTCTGGAGGATTTTATTCGCTGCTGGTAATTCTCGATAATACAGGTCATAAATTTAGTTGGTGGTAGATAGTGATAATCTTCTTCCTCATCGGGATCATACTATATATGTCAATGGGGCTTTCTAATCACTCTTGGTTCTGGAATGTTGAAAATGTGTGTCGTCGTGTTTCTCGCCGGAGAAGATTGAGGGAGCGAAGGAGTACTATCGACAATATTTACTCTTTGCAGCACATGGTGGATAGAGAATTTGAAGGAAATTATTTATGAATGCCTACGTTGTTTATTGTAGCAGCTGAAGTAAGGGCTGAAGTTGAGCATTTTTAAAAAATCGATGACCGTTTGCTTTTCTTTTTGCTGAATCTCAAAGGGAAATCATGACATTGATACAATTTTTTTTTTAATTATAGTAAATGTAATCTAGATTAAGGAAAAAATTATTAGGATACAATCAACCCCTAAAGTAGGGGCTAAAATAAGAAGTAAGTGGCTAAGAATCAGAAAATTCGCTGAAAAATATTGTAAAGGGTTCTCGTGGGTGGTAAAAACGATTCTCATAACCATTTCTTCAAAATCCTCAACTCTATGCATGGTTTCTCGCTGTCTATTTCCTTTCTTGGGGTGGAAATGGACTGCGAGAATCTGAAAACGTGAAATATCACACAATATAATTGCAAATGGTTTTCGTAGGGGTTCAATATCATTTTGGTAACAAAAATATTTTTTTTAATAGGAATATTTTGAAATTAAATTTAAATTTGGAGAGAGAGCTAATTATCTTATTAATTTAATAATAGATTTGGACAATATTGATACAGTGTTGGTACAAAATTGGTACAATGTTACAATTTCGACCTTGTAACATTAGAACTGAAAGTTACTTACAGTTGAAGCAATGTTATAAAGACGTTCAAAATGTCCGCAGTCTGTCCATATATTTTCTTGTTTGAACGTTTTTAAACGTTATTAAAAAAACATTAAAAAATTAGATGCATCAAGATATATTTTAGACGTGTATAAGACGTTACTTGAAAGTTTTATAAATGTTTATAAAACTTTCATTAAAAGTCTTATAATGTTTTTTTAATTTTTTTTTATTATCAATTCAACTTTTTGTTAATTTCTTTACAAATATAAAACGATTTTAAATTAAGATTTCTCCAGTGATCTAAAAAGTAACGCCTTTTGCTCTATCTGCAGCCGTTTCCGAGATATTAACAATAAATAAATAAATATACGTTTTATAAATGTTTATAAAATGTTTAATAAATTTTCAGATGAAAGCCCTCTTACCTTAAGAATATATATTATTGTCTATATGATGAAAGATATTTAATTATTTGCATTTTGCACTTGACACTCTTCTTTGAAAAGAAACACTCATTGTCAAAAATTACAAGGAACTGATTTGTAACCACGTGGCACGAAACATTAAAAGAAATTATTAAACAAAACAAGGCGCATTTTAAAAATATTTTCTTACTTTAGTTAGAATATGCCTGTAAGAATGTGATGCTCTTAATATTAGAATATCGTTTTTCGGTGTAGAGAATAATGCAGAAATGGTTGCCGCATTGATATTCAACACCCACGTAAACCGTTTGAAATTCTATCCTGCGACATTTCGCGTTTTCAGATTCTCGCTGTCATCTTCACCCCTAGAAAGGAGAATGATGGCGAGGAACTATCCATACAGTTAAGAAGTTTGAAGAAATGGTTATTAAAATCGTTTTTACCAAGCACAAAACCCGTTTACAATGTTTTTTCAGGGAATTTTCTGAGATTTTTCGTCACTTACCCCTTATTTCAACCCTAATTTAGGGGTTGATTGTACCCTAATAATTTTTTCCTGAATCTGCATTAAATTTACTACAATACAACAAAAAATCGTATTGATATCAAGATTTACCTTTGAGATTTAGCAAAAAGAAAAGCAAACGGTCATCGATTTTTTAAACATGCTCAACTTCACTCCTTACTTCAGCCGCTACAATAAACAATGTAGGCATTCTTACATATTTTCCTTTAATCCGCGTAACATGAACTTTTTTTTTTTGAATTTGTTGAGTTACCTCTATTCTTCCTCGTTATATAAGATTTTAAACCAGAAAAATTCAATTTGGCCTATAGTGAGAATATGGCGTGGGAATATGGAGTTGGAAAGGGAAAGGTAGTTTAGAAAGAATGGATTGCACATCGATGAAGTGAGAAAGATGCACGAGGAAGGAAAGAAGGTATATGTTATGGTTAAAAATAATGGCATGGTGATAGAAAAGGCAGACGGGGAGGAAAGAATAAGAGAGTCAAGATTTAACGGGAACTATGGATTGATTATACCAAGGGAGAGAGAGAGAGAGAGCCATATTTCTGTGAGAAAGGAGAGCAATGAAGATAGGAACTTATAGCGAGAATGAGATGCGAATACATGGATGATTATACTAGATTCTGAGTTTTTAGAGAGAACGGGTTGTGTGACTTGTGCGGAAAGGGGGATGCGAAAGTCGAGCACTGGTTGGAGGATTGTGAAGAGGTAGAAAGGAGTGGGATAAGCATGAAGATATCGTTGAATAAATAGAAAAACAAAAGGGCATGGGTGAAGGGGTGTAGGTGTAAGAAAATTGTAAATATTATAAATAGTAGATAAGCCTTAGGTATTAGCTGCGGAGGCCGAGGCTGGCAGTGCGAGACAAAGCGAGAAAGTAGGGACATGCGTGCAAAGAGAGGCGAAGCGAGGAAGGCTAGGCGATAAAAGCGAGCGGCTTAGAGATAAGGTGTGAATGGATGTTAGTATTTAAGAAAATTCTGTAAAAAATGGAAGTGTTAGGAAATCAATTTTTTTAGGCCGTTAAACTATTTTTTTAGTTTCATGACGTGGATCTTCCTCATCGATTTAGGCGTTGATTCTTAGTCCTGCTACGTGTCCTAATCATCTCATATCGTGTATTCTGTTCTCATTTACTTTTACCAATATCGCTATATTGAGCTTCATGCTGGGAAGTTTTGTCATGATAATTTGCAGCATTTGATCCGTGCTGGTCGTAATGGGTGAGTTTGCTGGAGGCTTTATTTTTGCAGTGATGAAGGGGTCTTCTGTCGTCAGGCAATCGTCACTGTCAGTATTTTCGGTCAGACAAGCGGACCTTTAGGTCTGTTTTTGTTTTGTTTAAATTGATATTCTTCTTAATGAAAGGTACATAATAGCGGTTTTCTGAGAAAAATCAAGAAGACGCAATTTTGACTCATTTTCGAGAAAAAGGCATTTTAAAAATTGCATAAGCATGGTCATCGAGCCGATGCAAGATTATTTTTTAACCTTATTAGCTTCCTGGTAAAGCGCTTGGCGGATAGCCGCAAGGTTGCGCGTTCGATTCTCGCTTTGCGTATTTTTTATTTATTTTTTTATTGATTAAAAAGCTTTTTTACTGCTTATTTGCAATAAAAGCTCCATCTTATTTTTATCACTAGTCGTTTATACAATTGTGCATTTTATTAAAGTTCTTTATTCTCTAATAGTTTCTAGTATTTACATTTTTGATTTTAAAGGAAAAAGATTGTTGCAAACAAAAATTTTAACAAAAAATACAAAATTATATTGCTTTTCTAAACTACAAAAAACACATAAATAATAGACAATTATTTTTAATACGTAAAAGTACACTTTCAAAATACTTCTGATTCTTGTTAATAAATGTTTGTGAAATGATTGGTATTTCGTATTTATTATTGAAATTTTCATTTGAAACACTTTCTTCCTTATTTAATTTAAATATATAAACACTGGAAACTATTGATATGTGAAGAATTTTAATAAAATGCACGATCGATAAAGATACGATGAAAAAATTTTTTGTTAAAAATAAGGAATAAATAATCATTAAATAGCATAATTACACTAGATGTCGATCAAAAACAGAATAAACAAGCATTTTGATAAATAAAAAATAAATAAATAAACAAAGTACGGAAAAAGTACCGGCTCGATGACCATCTGTTCGCAATTTTAAAAATGCATTTTTCTCGGAAATGGGAAAATATTGCGTCTTCTTAATTTTCTCAGAAAATCTCTCATATGCACCTTCCATTGAAGAGAGTATCAATTTAAAGAAAAAAAGCGGACATAAAGGTCTCCTTGTGAGTCGTAAGTTCCTAAATTTTCCCTATGAGTGTTAAACGCCAGCCTGTTTACTAAATAATTATTTTCGTATGACTTTTTATTACTTTGGTATTCGTCAACTAGTTGCTATAAACTAATCAACCATATCAAAGTAGTGGAAAAGATTTTTTACTGTCAGATGTCTAAAGTGTAAGGATCGTCTTAAGGTAAACCAATAATATTAACCCCACCGGAAATAGAATGAACTTTAATTGGATTTCCTTCATCTTCGTAAGTCCGAAAAGGAGATTTACCTTAATTGATTCAACTATCTTAAGATTGTGTCTTATGCTTACTTATTCCGTTCTAAATTTCTGACTTGGTCATTGGCAGCAACAGTCGGTATGATGAATCTTTCTTCTGTTCTTTTGTGTAAGCTGTGCTGTGCAATCTTTTTGGTGCAATTGCAGAATAGGGGCGTCACTTGTTTTTTGGCTGGAAAAACAGTTTTTTCGGCAAGAAGCTATTAGAATCTTTAATTGAATGATAAATGAAGCTATTTCACCAGGCAGAATTTTAAAATTATTGTTACTTTTGTTACTACGATGTCTTAAATATGGGTATGTCAGGATATCGAAATGGGCGCATCTAACTCACCAAACAATGTTTGTCAAAACTCTACCCTTTTCCAATGTCTCATGAGGGCGGGAAGGCAACCCTAAGATGATCATTACGATATATCGTGACAGACCCATGTTTGAGACATCTAAGTAACAAAAGAAACAAATATTTTTTAAGTTTAGCCTCGTCAAATCGCTTCATTTATCGTTCAATTAAAGATTCTAATAGTTTTCTGCCAATCAAAAATTTTTACACGCTAAAACAGAGGTGACAGGTGATGCTCCTATTCTGCAATCTAAAAATCTTTTTTTATTACTGGAACTTCCTCCATGTCCTCTTTCTCTGAGACTTACCGCTCTGTTTGGCCCACTTTCTCTCGTCAAGTTTTCATTACAGAAACCTTTCCGTAGTAGTAGTATTCTGTTACGCAGGAACTGTAATGTCTTGTTCTGAATAGATCTTGTCAAGCTTTGGGTACAGTAATCTTTCGTAGTATAGGAACTGCTCAATCCACTCACAAATAAGTTACTTATTTACTCACTCTGTTATCGGGCTATGTCGTGACGATAGTCCGGAGTGTTCTTTTGTGCTTTCGCATGGATTTCTTCTCTTACCCGTTTCGCAGGTTCTTCGAGTCGAAGATTGCAGTTTTGATTCTAATTGGCAACCGCAGAATCCTAGCCGTTTTGCGACTATCTTGGCAGGATCGCCAAAATGTAACGGTCAAGAGAATAATTTATAATTTTATTAAATATTTTTGTTTGCATGAACAAGTATAAGGGCAACAGTATAACTACCTAAATACATTCGTAGTTAAGCCTAAATAGCAAGAATAGACGAACCCTTTTCCCTTGCTTCTCGTGGGAACAACAATGATAACACCAAACATAGTTGTAGTAAGTGCGGTTCAAAATAATCGAACGCGTAGGGCTCCCGACAATGCGCGGCCAACAATGCCGACCACTCTAGAGCTGGGGGAGCCAATGAAGATGGATTCAGTGCAATGGACCGGTGGAATCTTGGGGCTTTCAAGTGGACGGAGCGACAAAATCACGGCTAGCTAGAATGCTACGATGCGAGTGTAGCCCCTGAACGAGAGAATTACATGGCACGATTTCATGTTCTGTGATGCGAGAAACACCCAGAGCTGTCGCACTTTTCGCGTCAACGTCTGCGAAACCATGCCGGAATACTCCACAAAAAGGAGTTATGTAAGGGGAGCGCCTAATCTACCAGAGCCAGAACAAACCAGCATCAGAGAATGAAAGGTGACAAGACCAACCGTGAGAAGGCATTTGATAGAGGATAACCGATGCTTTATGACCCCGAGAAAGATCAACACCCATGTTTCTCCCAAGCATAAAGATCTGGCTGAAATGGATGAAGAGCTTCCTGGACAATTTTTCGAAGAATCCGATCTATGGTATATCAATTGTGTGTATAATGCAGCGAGAGCTTTGGTTGATGCGAACCGTAAAACAAAACCAACTCGGCATAAAGATAGGATGGACAAGACAGTAAGCGTCCCGCATTCAGTGTGTGATTGACATTATAACATTTGGCAGGAATTTTACCGCCAAGGTTCGTTATCACACACTTAACAAGTCAAAGCTGCTGACTATCAGGGAATATATTGTCGAGAGAATACGGATACTATCTGACGCTAAGAGAAGAAAACCAGCAATTTCTCTCTAACCCATCTCGAGTCTTCCGAAACCCTCCAGTTGCTGTCGACCTCACTGCCAAATCAGAGGAGGTCGAAGTCTTTTGGAGAGAAGTCTACAAAGTGCAACATATACTTGACGAAGACTCAAAGAACATAAATAGCTTCAAGGAGCTATGTAATGCCCTCATAACAACACCTGAGGAACAATACCCAACCATCTCTACCGAGGAGGTGAACCAAGTATTGAGAGGTATGAAAAACTATTCCGGAGTGGTTGGTGGAAGGGCACACAGTACTCCTGCCAAAAATGGGCAACTTAGCTGACCCAAAGAATTACAGGCCAATCACTTGTCTGAACACTCTGTATAAGATATTCACAGCTATCCTAAATAATAGGATTGTTCGGGTAATCGGACCTGTGTGGCAAGAAATGTATGAACCCCGCGGGTTTAATAAAGGCTTAGCAGGATATCGGGAGAACCCGCTTATCGATAGATGTGTCTGCAAAGATGCAGCATCCTACCAGCGTGAGCTATCGATGGCCTGGATTGATTACCGGAAAGTTTTCGATTCGACCTCCCATAAACTTATCATCTGTCATTTGGAAAGCTTAAAGTTTCATCTGAAAATCGTGAGGTGCATAGAGAGAATGATGCCACTTTGGAAAACCAGATTTACTATCTCATGTGGAAAAAATCGTGTGACAACTAAGAAGGTCACTTCCCAAAGGGGTGTCTTTCAGGGCGACTCCATGAGCCCACTCCTCTTCCGCCTCACATTATTGCCACTATCTCTAGCACTTCGCCATTCCCAGGGGTACCTTTGCGGTAAACCAGCAAATCGAAAGCACAAGGTCACCCATGTATTTTACATAAATGATCTTAAAATTTATGCTAAAAATAAAGAGCAACTACAAATAGCTCTAGGGATTGTTGAACGATACATTAAGGAAATAGAAATGGAATTTGGGTTAGACAAATGCGCCAAAGTTTATTTGAAGCGAGGAAAACTTAATGGCATCTCTGAAGACCCTGGGCTCTGGATGTGAAATCTATAAAGGATACTCTCTGAAGTAGCTATAAACGGCTCATCCGGCAGATTTGGTCTTCCGAACTGTCGGCTAGGAACAATGTATCTGCAACAAACATGCTTGCCGTCCCAGTAGTACTCTATTCATGTGGAGTGGTTCCATGGACGATGAACGAGCTCAGATCCCTTGATATCGGGACACGAAAGGTTATGCACATAAACAAAAGCATGTATCTTAAGTCTTCTATTCCGCGACTCTACATCTTACGCCGTCAAGGTGGTCGCGGAATATTGAATATTGAATGTCTTCACAACAGGGTTATTTTGTGTACAGCACATAGAGTCGCAATTGGAAGAGAGCCTCTTCTTAAAATGACCAGGAAGCATGAAGAAGAGGGCAAAGGAGCTTTACTGTACAAAGCAGCGGAGGAGGCTGCTAAAACACTTGGCCTTAATTCCAGTATCAGGAGTGAGCAGAATACATCAAATTTTATCTATCTCGAGTACTCACTGCTGAAAGGCCGGATTCAGAAAGCACAGAAGAAAAACTTCCGGGAACAGCTCCTCGATAAGAGGATGCACAGCATCTTCCACAGAAACGTTGAGGATCAGTCAATGTCGTGTGAGCTAACTTTTGCTTTCCTTAAATCACGCGGATTAAAGTCGGGCACGGCGAGTTTCATTTTGGCATGTCAAGATGGTGCCATTTCCCTTTTAACATACCGTAGCCACATTTTGAGCCAAGACATGCCCGATGATAGCTGCAGGGCGCGCCATGCACATCCGGAGCATCTAGGACACATACTCTCTAGTTGTCCCACTCATGCGGGAACGTCCTACATTCAGAGGCACAATGCGGCACTAAGAGTGCTTTATTACAATATCTGCCACTCTTACGGCATTAGCCTTAATATCGCTCCGCTAAACGCTGCTAGGGAAATAGAGTCAATTGTCGAGAATGAGAAGTGCCGAATATATTGGAACTTTATATTCTCAAAAATGGTTTCTGTTACACGCTCAAGGCCTGACATAGTTCTCCTTGACTTCGAGAAGGGAACCATGTTCGTTATCGAATTTCGGCACCAGTTGACAAAAACATCATAGCCAAGGAGAATGAATAGAAGGAGAGGTATAGGGACCTTGTAAGGGAGTTGCAACGTTTGTACACGGAATATTCTGGTTAATTAATCGTCCTTATCATCGGCGCTCTTGGAGGTTCTAAGATTGCACTGGTTAATAGCCTGAACAGTATCCCTGCATGTGAACAATATGCTAAAACACTTGCGGAGAAAATACAGAAGTTGGTCGTCCTTGGGTCGCTCCGTGTCCTCAGGGTGCACGAGACTTCTGCCGGATCGTCGTATTGACTCCGTCAAAGGCTGTAATCACCTATCTCATGGTCGTGAGACGTGGTTATGGCTGAAATTTTATCGCGATTACGGTGGGATCGGGTGCAGTTTTTCAGATTAGCACCCGACCCCGGCAAAATTTTGCAAAATATGCATATATAAATACATACATATATAATAATAAAATAATGATAAAATTTTCCTATTTCTAAGTTATTTGAAAAAATCTTTATACGAACGTTTATTTTCAATAGAAAATAAATAACAGTGAGACACACAACATATATTCAGATGGAATTTGCATCGTTTTGTTTAAAAATCACAACTGTTTAATTAAAAATTAATCTATTTCATCGCTTTTATTGAAAATACAACAAATTATAGTTGAAAGTGAAACTATTTTGTGAAACATTTTTTTTCTTGGTTGATAATCCATCATTTTTGTTTAAAAAATTTTTATTTAATAACTGACCTATATTTAATTATATTTTTTTTCATATTTCATTATATTCATACATTAATTTATTTACAATAATTTTCAATTCATTTTTTTAAATTTCATACATTTGTGAGTAAATAATATGTTATTATTTATTATATTTATTAAAATAATTAAAGAATATATATGTACATGTTTAAAAAATACATTTGGAAACATTTGGAACGAACATTAACACTGGGACACAGGTGAGCATTATGAATAAGCTACTGGGATATGGGGAAAAAGTTCGGAATCCTTCAGAAAGAGGAAGCGGTCGTAAAGAAAGGGAAGCAAAGTTCATATAGAAATCGGAAAGGATAGAAATGATAGGGAGCGCCGCCTGTTAGATTAGTTTCACCACCGTTTCAGCTCCGCATTGTAACAGAACAGCAGTGGGACTCCGATACCGTGTCGAAAGTCGAAAATCGAACAAACCTCTTTTTCTATCGTGTAGACATGGAAAAGAGGTTCGTTAGATTTTTGACTTTAAAACAGCATCGGAGTCCTACTTCAGGAAAGTGGGGGCGACGCATGGGGCTGGACAAAATCTAAGGCCTTTTGTATCGAATCAAAAAATAGCTATCTAATAGACTTTGATCTACTTTTACCTAGGGTTACCAGATGGATCGGGTCGAAATGCAGGACACAAAGAAAAAATGATCTCGCAATTGGTGTTCAAAATCATAAGGTTTCTCGAAAAAATGTGGTTTTGTAAAAACCAGGACATTTTAATAGTTTTAAATACAAAAACCAGGACACCAAGACAAATGGGACAAAACCAAAACATCTGGTATCGCTATTTTATACGGTAATTCCCCATTAGATAAGCCTCCCGAACTTCGCGGCCTTTCCTTCCTAGTCATATAAAGGAATTAGTCAAATTGTCATTGATAGACATCGCGAATTTGAAGAAGAAAAGCTCTTTTTGATTATTAAAGAAATTTTCTTACTCCCTCAAAGAAACAGAATTAAAATTCCAGGTGAATATTAGTTCCATAGTGATCGTCCATATATTACTTAAGATGCTTTCTTTCGTTATATCGTTGTCTCCTTTTTAAGTTCAAGCCGATTTTATTTTCTTCTTTATCTAAACAAAAGAAAAACGTCATACGTCATATATGGACGACCCCATAGCTCCTTTTTTACCACTACTCAAGGACCTCTTAAATTAAGGTGCTTTCACATTTATTATGCGAACACAGTCTTTCGGGTCTCTGGCTCAAATTTCATCTTGTTTCTTGCTGCGCTATATTGCTTCATGATCACTGGCAGGTATTTAGAGTCTTTGGTCATTCACTCATGGAATACTGTTTCTGGATTTACTTATGAACCTCGTTGTTACGCCAATCTAGAAACAGAAAGTTTTAATATAATATTGCCCAGTTAATCTATCGTTAATCTAAGTTAAGAGAAGCTTTTTTAATAAATCGAAAGTAGGGCTTAGAGTTAAGTCGTTAAAAGAGTTTATTGGTGGCGGGGAAAACGCTGATCTTTCACCACTAACCACATTCGAGTAAAAAGAGATAGCTTGTCTGCCACAGTCTCAGTGTAGTTTGCAACGCGAGCCGAAGGCAAGTTTTGGAACTACATTAGTTTAAACAGCTCTTCAACATCCTATGGCGACTATTTTTTCCCCAACGCCGTTGGACAAAATGCGATTTCCCCACTCCTCCATATGTCAAAACTTGTTTTTCTGCAATTTTTTGGAACAAATATACACCTCAGATGGTGCACAAGAGATTTTAATTCATGTGATCCCAAAACGCGCCTTCGGCTCGCGTTGCTACCTTTACATTCGTTACAAAAAAGCACCTTCTGCACTCGTTAATAAATATATATTTCCCAATAATAGGGTTACCAGAAACACCAATGGGATTTTATCTTGTTCAATTTGCAAATGAGAAAGTTTGGTAACCCTACCCAACAACGTAGAAAAATACAAGGTTTGACATATCGAGGAGGTTTTAAAAGTGCTCTGCAATAATTTCTAAACCCTTCGCGGTAGCGAGAATTTCAAATTAGAATAAAAATCGTAATTTATGATTTTATTTTTTTATTGTTTATTGACAAGTCCGAATAATTGTCGAATAAAACAGTATCACTGCAATTTGTATAAACAAAATTTGTCATACATCGGTCGAAAGTACGTATCTTAGCTTCAATTTATGGCAGATAGCCTACAATTTGTGAATTAGTAAGTAATGACCCTCATAGTGAAGAACGCCCCACCGCGGCTGCTGATTACCGATTGACTACCAACAAACAGTTTTGCTACAACAAAAAGTTAAAGAAAATATAACGCCTATTTTAACGTAGAATCCGGATTTCACCAATTTCAAGTTTTATGTTAGGATGACAGCGTTTTGGTTAGGTTACAGCGTTTTGAATATTGTAAAATCAAAAGGAAATTTTTTATTAAAAGTTCCAGGTGTTCTGGTGAGAGTTCTGTTCCTCCACAAAGAGTTATACAGTCCTATACCGTTTTTCGATACCTAAGTTAATACCTAAGGTGATACCATAAGTCCTGTTCCGTTTTTCCATACGAATATTACGAATCGAAACTAAATTTACGTATTACGAGTATATACTTACTATCTTTCGCTAAAAGATTCTTATGGCGCAAGCTAAACTTTCGGAACGAGAGAGGGTATCTGTATTAATCAAGCATGGTTGGGGAGATCGAGTTAGAGCTTATGATCAAGTTCATTTGCTTTTTAATCGCACTTTTCGTAATAGAGAAGAGGTAAATCCTGTCTCAAAATCAACCATTGAAAGAACTCTAAGGCGCTTTATGAATCATGGATCTATCAAGGACCATCAGAGAACTGGTCGGCCAAAATCTGCAGGATCTGAGGAGATGCAGATGGATATAGCCCAAGCATTTATTGAAAACCCACACCTTAGTTTACGGCGAGCTAGTGATGAGCGTGACGTTGCTCCTGATACAGTGCGAAATATTTTAAAAAGCATTAATTTCCATCCTTACAAACTTCATGTGGTTCAAGAGCTCAATGAAGACGATCCTGATCGCCGGCTTGAATTTTGAATTTTGAATTTCTCGTTGAAATTTACTTCAGGAATTGCACTAACCCCTTGAAAAACTTTGTTAATTTCAAATAACCCCTAACTGACCTTGAACTTTCAACTTGACCTATGACTTAGGTACGTACCTAAACGTAGAATTTTTCGCTCTATCGATTGCAGATGTAAAAAAAGGGGGTTTCCATTTAAAAAAACAAAGTTGACCTTTAAAAAGCCATGATTCTGGCGAGATGGCACCTTGTCATTTGGACACTTCAAAAGCATGTCTTGAATAATGATAAAATCCTAAATAACACATCACGTTAAACATTGGTGTCTGTACTTAAAATTATTCTCGATAATACTGACTCAAATCACTTTTAAAGTTATAGTTTAGTTGATTTAATACGAAAAAAATTCTTAAAAATTAAATATTGTAATCAAGTTAAAGTGAAAAATCGGGTTTCCTGAACAGAGTGTGACACCCGAGGGTTAAAATCTTGTATCAAAAACACAGGTACTTAAAAGTAAATATAGAAGTACTATTTTATGAACTCAACATTTCATAAATGCGAGTAAATTCGTACGTATTTCCTGGAGTAATCCTAGTTTTCAAAATAACTCCAGTTTATGCGAGGGTTTTTGAAGCAATGTACGTGTTTTCTAGAGGAAATACCCACAAATTCACTTTCGTATTTTCTCACAAACATTATTAACACAGGCGAACAAAATTTATATTGAAAGACCGGACTATGTGACGCCGAAGGATTTTTCCTGTACGTCAGGTTTTTGAGATATTCTAACCTAACAGTGCAAAAATTGCTATTTGTAGCAATACTTAAGGCAATACTGAGGATACTAAGAAATTTTTGTCTAAAAACTGATAACGCTATTGTTTAGTTTTTTTCTTATCTTCCATTTCCATTTTCGATCATCTCGAACCGACTTATTTTTCCGAGATATCGCACATTAACCATTTCAGTTTCATTTCGCCTTCTTTGCTAGTTTTTATAGTTAAAGCATTTTTTCTGATTGTCGAATTAGAGGACTTTTCTGATCTTTTTCTAAATTTATTGCATATTCTTTAGTGTTTAACTGTATCGTAAAAATACTCATTTATAGAAATACTTCTATAAACATTTGACTTCTCGATAGATTTTATTTTCTCTGGCCAGGAGATTGGACCCGATTAAAAATGTCGGTACCAATCCTGATAGAGTAAAACAAACTGAAACAAAAAATAGCGTTACAGACGAATTATAGTTAAACTCTATTAAAAATCATTCCTTGTAGTATGTTATCAATCAAAAATGCATTTAATCAAAAGTCTATGGTTGAGCTCCCAAATGGAAATGGGTAGAAAAACAATCGTTCTTTTAATAATGCTCTCGACAAATGCTTTATTCCACCTAATCCAGTTTTCTAGTTAATTTTACATTTATTTTATTTTTTCAAAACTGTTGAAAGGGTATTTCACTAAAATTTATCATCGGGTGAACGCTTATAGATCCAGATTATTGAACTCCCGTACGGGAACGGGGTGAAGAATAATAATTCCCTGGGGCGTCACATAATGACATTTTCTACCATAATTGTGTAGAGTTAAGTTTTATCTTTATTTTTTTAATCTAATTAATTTATTATTATATGATATTATTCATTTAATTTAATTTATTTAATGAAGATCCTCCTGAACATTCCCTGAAAGACTCATAAACTATTTTTGCACTTAGTTCCCGACCTGTCACGAATTCAGAGCGGTTTCTAAAAGTGCGGAAACGCGTCCTGGCACACGCACCTGTCTCTTCGGATGCCGATCGAAGAGTGTCCTGTCCGAATTGATCACTGGTATCGTTGGTCTCATCGATCTTCAGTCCCGTGTCTCACTATTTTGGTGGTGGTTGCACACGCAATTATTAATTTTCCTTCGATTCGCACTCGTTTCATGTAATTGCTACATTCTTAAGATAAATATGTATCCAGTGGCGGCGTAAAGGGGGGGGGCGGTGGGGGCAGTCCGCCCCGGGTGCCAAGCGCCAAGGGGTGACAATTCAATACATTACCTTAATGGATTAGAAGTTATCTATTTTTTACTATTTGATATTATCTACGGCACAAAATACATTATTCTCAAACTAATTTCATTGATTTAAAAAATTGTACAAACTCTTTATCTTTTACTTGAAGTCTTCGCTCATGGCACTTACTTCATTTCAAATAAGCTTCATTCTCGCGCGGTCTCTTATCCAATATGGTTGTCACCAGTAGAGTTGCTTCCTATTGGTTAACTTTTTTTTAGTTGCGCCTAACAAAACCGTGTATTCTTAGATCTTGTTAGTAGCCGCAGACGTTAGTTGAGTAATTCAGTTTTATTGTTTATAAGATTCCGCAATCTTTGCTAATTTAACACAACACTTCTATCGCTGGAAAAGTGTGTGATAAAAATCAAAGCCCTAAAAATTTTTCTTTAAAGCGAACGTATGCACATATTGGAAAGAGCTATTGCATACGCAACTAAAAAGTGTGAGGACTTGGATATTTCGATTGAGAGAAAAGGAAGGAGGAGATTCCGAAGACGTATGCCAGGAGAAGTGGCCCAAGACGCTGGATTAACGTTGCCAGGAGAGCTGCAGAGAGCTATGTTAGAATGTCTCGATAGATTTCACGAAGAATTCGACTATCGTTACAGGGCAATGGATGACATTCTCGTAACATTTGGTGTTGCTCAGCCTCAAACTCTGCTTACGTCAACAGAAGAAGCACTTCGTGGTATAGTTCCAAATCTGACAAAAATTTATGATGAAGACGCCAGCATTCCTTCCCAAGAAGCGGTCCGGTGGATTACCTTGGAGCTTCTGAGATTCATTGTAAAATAGGGCTATTCTGAGTCTGTTCTGAGTCTAGCGCTGTGTCTAAGATTTTTTTTAACTAGTTGCGTTTCGGTGGCTTCGTGTGAGAGAAGCATTTCAAAATTAATGTTGATCAAATTTTACTTAAGATCCACAATGAGCCAAGCGCGACTAACCAATCTTTCCATTTTGTCTATTGAAAACGACAGGAAAATAAATTATGATAATGTGATCAATTATTTTAGCCAAATAAAGTCACGTAAGCATGTTTAGTATTGGTTGTTTTATGTTGGGGGGTGCTCAATAGAAATCCGCCCCGGGTGCCAACCCATGCTACGCCGCCACTGTTTATAAGTAACAGTGAATGTGCAGCAAGGAGTATTTTGGAGGCGTGTTGTTAATTTCACTTTAGAGCTTCATTATCAACTTAATTTTAATCTGATGATTAATGAATTTTGATAGGAACATTATAGCACCTTTGGAATGCTTCATGGAAAAATCAGTAAAGATGCGATTTTTTTCTGATTTGAAAAACGCGTTTAGCAGTGAAATATTGTCGAAAAATATTCTCTTACAAAAATAGGAAATACTGTGCTTGACTGTACGTAAGGCTGTTACTCTCTCGCATGCACTCACGTATTTGATTTGGCGAAAGAGGGACGCCGATAGTCGCATCTGGCTACGTGGCCTTGGTCCACCCATGCCCTGGGAAATGCAGCTTGAAGGGCGCCAACTATATGGAAGGAGTTAAGGTTATTTACGGTGGGTGCATTATGTTTTCTCCCGTTTTAAGAAAAAAGTAGGCCGAAGTAAATAAATCGTTATTACTTTACCCCCTCCCAGGTTCAACTCGGATTTTCCGACAATTTTTATACAGGTCCAGGAAAAGGCCGTTTTTAATAACAGAAAATTGTTTAAAAATTTCAAAAATTTGCAGATGCGTTGTTAAGACATGAGTAAAATACATGAGAAAGTCCCTACTTCGAGCGATTGCTTACAAGTGCAAAAAGAAGAAACTTCCAAAAATGTTGAATCTTTTCAATTTTCCAGACAAACTGCACACTATATGGCAATGTTTCATATAACCTTTTTTATGCAGAAAAGGATTTAAAGTGTTTTATTATATACCTATTTTTGCGCTAAGAACAGCCGTTTCCAAGGAAAATCCAAAAACGTGAACTTAGCCGCCATGTTGGAAGATGGCGGCTCGAGCTCCCCACCCAAATTTGCTGAATTTTGGGAGGTGTCTTAAGACCCCCAAAGAAAGAGTTTTAACAGCTATATAGCTTGTTATATTTTTCTTTTATTTCACCAACCTCTTTCAGCGTCGTTGACTGCACGGAGAAAAGTTTGCACGGATTATAGTGGGATAGACAGCGATAGACGCGACACGTGCAGAGACGACTCGTTAGGTGGCGCGCATGCTCGCTGAGCTAACGTTCATGCACGCTTCTCGTTCCTGCTATAGTGGGCTTGGATTTTCGAGGCTCATCT